>JACEFZ010010317.1:0-80000 GCA_014155875.1 Cepaea nemoralis | reverse complement strand
CTCACTCATTCACTCTCCCGATTACACATTCACTCTCACTCATTCACTGTCCCGCTCACTCATTCACTTTGCCGCTCACTCACTCACTCTCACGCTCACTCATTCACTCTCACGCTCAATCATTCACTCTCCCGCTCACTGATTCACCCTCACGCTCACTCATTCACTCTCACGCTCACTCATTCCTTCTCACGCTCACTCATTCCTTATCACGCTCACTCATTCACTCTCACTCATTCACTCTCACTCATTCACTCTCACTCATTCACTCTCACACTCACTCATTGACCCTCACTCATTCACTCTCACGCTCACTCATTCACTCTCACGCTCAATCATTCACTCTCCCGCTCACTGATTCACCCTCACGCTCACTCATTCACTCTCACGCTCACTCATTCCTTCTTCCACTCACTCATTCCTTCTCACGCTCACTCATTCACTCTCACGCTCACTCATTCACTCTCACGCTCACTCATTCACTCTCACTCTTTCACTCTCACGCTCACTCATTCACTCTAACGCTCGCTCATTCACCCTCCTGCTCAATCATTCACTCTCCCGCTCACTCATTCACTCTCACGCTCACTCATTCACTCTCCCGCTCACTCATTCACTCTCCCGCTCACTCATTCACTCTCTCGCTCAATCATTCACTCTCACGCTCACTCATTCACTCTCACGCTCACTCATTCACTCTCACTCATTCACTCACACACACACACTCTCACTCATTCACTCTCCCGCTCACTCATTCGCTCTCACGCTCACTCATTCACTCTCTCGCTCAATCATTCACTCTCACGCTCACTCATTCACTCTCACGCTCACTCATTCACTCTCACTCATTCACTCACACACACACACACTCTCACTCATTCACTCTCCCGCTCACTCATTCGCTCTCACGCTCACTCATTCACTCTCCCGCTCACTCATTCACCCTCACGCTCACTCATTCACTCTCACGCTCACTCATTCACTCTCCCGCTCACTCATTCACCCTCACGCTCACTCATTCACTCTCACGCTCACTCATTCACTCTCCCGCTCACTCATTCACTCTCACTCATTCATTCTCTCGCTCACTCATTCACTCTCACGCTCAATCATTCACTCTCACGCTCACTCATTCACTCTCACTTATTCACTCTCACGCTCACTCATTCACTCTCACGCTCACTCATTCACTGTCCCGCTCACTCATTCACTCTGCCGCTCACTCATTCACTCTCACTCATTTACTCTCATGCTCACTCATTAACTCTCCCGCTCACTCATTCACTCTCCCGCTCATTCATTTACCCTCACGCTCACTCATTCACTCTCACGCTCACTCATTCACTCTCCCGCTCACTCATTCACTCTCCCGCTCACTCATTCACTCTCACGCTCAATCATTCACTCTCTCGCTCACTCATTCACTGTCACGCTCACTCATTCACTCTCACTCATTCACTCTCACGCTCACTCATTCACTCTCACTCATTCTGTCTCTCATTCACACTCACCCACTCTCTCACTCAAACTACAGTAATAAACATAAGTTTAGATTATACATGATAAAATCAAATGGTATTTAACTGATAATATGACAGATGAGAATACACAAACATATGGATTCGCGTGTTACATAACATAACGACTGTACCATGGAACTCACGACGTAATTGTTACAGTTATTTCACCTATTGGGTTGAAGTATAGTGACTGGGAACAATCGACGTTACTGTCGCGAAAAATAAACTTGCTAGTTTCGATCGATGACAAAAGGAGACATTCGTCTGCACAAACAGGCAACCCTTTGATGTGTATAGACGGAGGAACAAAAATACGTCGCGTCAAACTGTCTGCCTACGGTCGGCATTTCTGTATGATGTGGGTTGTTCGAGGAACAAAATAGGTCGCGTTACAATGTCTACACCGGTCGGCATTTTGTTAACAAATTGTTGCTCGAGACGAACAATGGCGCCATCCGTCTATAAGGCGGTAGTTAGCCTTTGAAGTGTAGACGGAATGTCTGGACAGACGGCGGAGAGGATTCTGTGATGTGGGGAATTCTCTGGTTCGCAGACAGACAGAACTATTGTTGTACGAGACAAAGAATTTCCCCAGATGAAAGCAAACTTGACGGCGGATTGACTCCAGTTAGTCTAAAACAAGAGGAGAAAACCAGACTCTGGACTGATCAGCGTCTAGACAATTTGGTGACGTCACTCAAGCCCGATATAAAACCCGTTGCGGTAAACAAGTGGAGTTAGTCGACCAAGATTTCTGAAGTTTGAAGGATCGGTGCAGTTTCCGAGTTGTGTTCAATGAAAGAAACTATAATGTCAAATTGTTGATATTTATCGGCGGACATAGATCCAGTCTGTGATTGCATAGTTTCAATCAGCAACCGGAATAGGCATATGGTAGGCTATTAATCATATCTAACTTAGAGTATGATTAGGAATAGAGTACAGTACTGTGCGGTGATATAATGTATTATAGGTGTGGTGATATAGTGTATTATAGGTGTGGTGATAGAATGTTCTATAAGTGCGGTGCTAGAAAGTATCATAGGAGCGTCGGCACTAGTATCCTATTGTGTGGCTTTAACTAGCTTGTGTGATATATCATTTTACTCAGGGAGTTGAGGACAATGTAGTGGGATAATAATTAGAGAGATTGAGGATGGTTGGGAGGGAGGAGGGGAATGTGAAATGGTAGGATCTTCCAGTAGGGCATCTGCTGGGTTTCTACCCGTTCCTTTATTCTTTCCTGGTGTTGCCATGTCTCAGACCATGTGATGAGTTATTTGGCCGTATGACAGAGATCGGATCTCTGTTGTAGATCTGAGTGCTGCTATTGGCCTACACTCACCTAATTCCTGGCCAGGATTGAGTTGCTCTCACCATAGTATTCTCTACTCAACAGGTTCCACGTAGGTGTGCTATGATATTCAACAGTGAAGCTAGAACACAGTTTAGAAGATGATGGCTCAGGATTTGAAGACAGAAGTTGCTGAGAGGCCTCTACATTGGGCTTATACCCAAGTTGGTCTGCGGGAACCTGGCTTCTGCTGAGCAGGACAGGCTGATGATACTTATGTTTAGCAAGTGATAGTTGTATCACTGAACAGTCAGAACATTATATCTATATACAACACTGATACCAGGAACATTTATATAAAGTTATAGAAATACCTGGAACATTCAGATTGTGGTGTTAATATGGGAATCTTTACAACCAGTGACACTAGATCAATTAAGATTTCCCTAAGTAACAGTGACAATAGTGTTAGAATTCTCTGAGTAACAAACAGTTAATAACAGAGGAAATTCATAGTGTGAATTAGATTGAAGACTCTCATTAGACAGTGTTTGTCATGGATGTCCAAACATCTGGATGCCTCGAGAGATAGCGGAGAAACTCTTCACGTGACCGGAGAAGCATCACCTCGGTGAGGTTGTTTGTCTGGAATACATGGTGCTGGTGTGTTCTCAGCACAGTGATGAGAATGACTATACTCCTGAACACTGATCTGAGTCTATATACACTTTAGAATATACGTCACACATTCTACACATTATATATATATACACACACACTTCTCCTACATATACTCTTTGCTTTAATAAATTTCTTGTTTTTATTTGTTGAAGCTAGAGTTGTCAAGTATGTTATGTTGGGGAAGAATGAGAGGGGGCATGATCCAGGGGTGAGTAAGAGTGAGAAGAAGGTATCTTCAGATTGAGGGAGTGTGTGGATGGAGTCTGCTGGATATCTCCAGGATAGTGATATTGAATTAAAATAAATGTGGGTGTTGATTCCCCTCACTCCAGGGACGACACTAAAGTAGTAAAGAAGAACTTATAACTACTACGTCATTCTTTACTTACGACAGTTACAACACTCAGGACAAGTTTATAAGCATTCATTCTCTTCTAGCCCAAGTAGAAGAGTTTGGATGCCGATTGTCCGTTTCTCAAGCAAGCTAAGTATTCTTTGAATCGTTCTCATCTGCGGTAACCTCGACCAATTCCAGACACGATTCTCCCATCCCAAGAGCCGAACTCAAAGGGCTTCACGAACCCATATGCCACCTATCACTTGCTGGGATGAATATGTGGGTAAGATCAATTTGCGAACTTACTTAACAGGGGTACAAGTATAGACCCAATTAAAACATATGCTTGTAAATGGTGGGCAAGCAACAAAACCAGCAAGATTATCTCTTTAGGCAATACAGTTGTGGTCGACTAAATGTGATAGACATAACTTGGACAGCCAGATACAATAATCAACGTGTTGGGAGCGGACTAGGAAACAGAAACAAACACAGTTGACCATATATATTGTAAGTGGGCTGTGGGAATTGTTTACCACAGCGGGAGTAGAGAACGACACCTGGAGCACATTGTAACAACTGGTACAAGTAATGGCAACACAGAGGAAGGCCGCCACAAACGGTTCTGGACAGCCGTTCATTGTGGTTAGGATACACCAGGGTGACTGAGTAGATAGAACGACATCTATGATGAGCTCTGCTCGCCGACGCCAGTTGTCCAGATGATGTTCCTGATGACGATATTTCTGATTGTGACGATATTTGAGATGATGATTATCTTGACTATTACTGACATGAATGGTCATTGTCTGGAGAATGTGATTCACAACACGAATGTTCGTGCGTCTGAGTATCTTTCCTTAAATTGAGCTTACTGGGAGGATGTCGTGTCTAACTGAATCATTGAATCAGCAGCCAACATCTCCTGGGTACTACAGCGTATCCACCAATCCGTTCATTGTTAGGTCACACTGGCTGGGTCTCAGATCAGTGTATGGGCCCCGCATCGCCAGCTAGAATCAGGATATGTGTATACCGTAATCAGAATATGTGTATACCGTAATCAGGATATGTGTATACCGTAATCAATAGACAGTTATGATATTGATTGCGTGTCTTATATGTTTAATACATATTGCTATGGCAGGTGTCTAGTTAGCCACTGCACTGGGACTGACTCCAGGTCCACCTGGCCGGCAAGTCATTGTTATTGTTCCTTGTCCATCGCTGCCCTGGTCTATACTGGCATCTGTCTGTGCTACAGTGAGTCCCGATGTTCAACCAATGTGAGCCTTAAAATGTCTATTATTACAAGGAGGACAGAGCAGTGTTGCTTGTCGATCACACAGATTTTGCTCGATCTTGTTTTACATTCCCATGGAAGACATTCAGGTATTATCCTGTATGTGTAACTATTCCTAAACTTCCATATCGGTGTCAACTACGCCAGCAGAGCGACCAGCAGCAATGTTCGCCCAAATATCAGTATCAATGACGTTTACCCACTTAATCTATTTATGACATTGTTTCCGTGTTTCCGTGCTCTGCCAGCTCGATGTGTAACTCCTACAACGCTACAGTGACTATTTTAACATCTATTTACGGTGAAATGAACAGTCCAGCGCCGGCATTGTCCGATGACCACCCTGGTATGGGTCACGACCATCAGTCCACACAAAACCCTGCTGCTTTAATCGTGGTTTTCATGATCGGTGATTTCCACGTTCTGATACATTACAAATATGTCCTGTGTCCTTCGAGGGACGTTGCAATCAAACCCAACCCAGGTTGATTTCCCTAGCAATTTTGCGTTCATAAACACTGCATTGTATTGTTTAGCACTCGAAGAAATCACTTAAATGTCGCTTACAAGTCAACAGGGTCGACTTCATTGCACCGGGTTTTTATCCCATATGGCTCGGTCTCTTTCCGCAGTGCGGAAAGTGTCACACAAAGCACGAAATCCGTAGCTCCAGCGTCGACCCTCAGAAGTCTCCCAAAAAACGCGGCCCAGAATCGAACCTACCACCTTCGGAGCCTGAGTCTGACGACTTGACCACTTCGCCACGGAGACTCCCGTGTAGAAGTAGAAGTAGAAGAAAGAAGTAGCGACGAGAGGGCAAAACGGACACTATCAACATTGAAAGCAATCATTACCCATCAGGATTCGAACCCGTCACCTCTGCGTCTGTCTCCTACTTTTAAGAGCGCCAAAACAATTCAAGTGAGTTTATTTATGAAATGTCTCAGTGGTCTCAAAGTTTCCCAAGTGAGTTTATTTATGAACTGTCTCAGTGGTCTCAAAGGTTTCCCCAAGTGAGTTTATTTATGAAATGTCTCAGTGGTCTCAAAGGTTTCCCCAAGTGATATTTCTCAATTTAGCGTTCAGTAGTTTACCATTCATTTCTGAAGGATAAATCAACATTTCCATCTAAGTGACCGGTGTAGGGAACGTCCCCACTACCCCGTCCGCCAGCTCATGGGAAGTTAAAGAGCAAGTACTCTTATCTATTTGGCCACGGTGACTTTATATTATATTACACAAACATCGTGAAATGTGGCAAAGCTACACAGCGGAAACAAAGTCAATTCACGGACCTACCAACAGGTATCCTGTATAATAGTCTCCTCCAGGTGTGTAGTGGAGATCAGCTCCTACAACTTCAAAAATATAACAACCAAGACAGATACCTAGTTGAAATGTTGGGTTTTATTCAAACTTCACGCCGTCTAATTGGATAACTTAACCACGTGATGGATAAACACGTCACAGAGGTATGAATAGGCCCACATACATCCTACTATATGTTGATCATACTTTGAAGCCTTCCTGATAAGGTTTCTAATGCTCCCAAACAATCAACAGGCAGTTTGGCAACGACGCACAAAGGCGTGTTTGCCTTGTCAAAATTTGGACACATCCCCATAGCGTAGATAGTTGCTTAATTTGAAAAAAAAAATAT
Organism: Cepaea nemoralis; assembly: GCA_014155875.1. Lineage (NCBI taxonomy): Eukaryota > Metazoa > Mollusca > Gastropoda > Stylommatophora > Helicidae > Cepaea > Cepaea nemoralis. The sequence continues at coordinate 73,205 of JACEFZ010010317.1, read as the reverse complement.
CTGTCTAGCTATCTGCACAATGGTCTCCTTGCCAACCAGGACGCCTGTGTACAAGGTCAAGAACACTCTCAGAGGTGACTCGTGCAGATAAGATGGTGGCTTTGTGCTAGAGATAAGGGACTTTGGTCAGATTGTTTTATACCAGTCGGATCTGGTAGACTGCTAGTCACTGTACACATATTAATATTTCGTAACGTGATTTTACTCCTGGTATGAAGTTGAACTCTTGGCATGAAGGTGAATTCATCGCATAAAGGTGACATATTGGTATGAAAGTGAACTCTATGTATGAACGTGTACTCTTGAACTCTTGATATGATGGTGAACTCTTGGTATAAAGATGAACTCTTGGTATAAAGGTGAACTCTTGGTATAAAGGTGAACTCTTGGTATAAAGATGAACTCTTGGTATAAAGGTGAACTCTTGGTATAAAGGTGAACTCTTGGTATAAAGGTGAACTCTTGGTATAAAGGTGAACTCTTGGTATAAAGCTGAACTTTTGGTATAAAGATGGACATTTGGTATAAAGGTGAACTCTTGGTATAAAGGTGAACTCTTGATATGATGGTGAACTCTTGGTATAAAGGTGAACTCTTGGTATAAAGATGGACATTTGGTATAAAGATGGACACTTGGTATAAAGGTGAACTCTTGGTATAAAGGTGAACTCTTGGTATAAAGATGAACTCTTGGTATAAAGGTGAACTCTTGTTATAAAGGTGAACTCTTGGTATAAAGGTGAACTCTTGGTATAAATATGGACACTTGGTATAAAGATGAACTCTTGGTATAAAGGTGAACTCTTGGTATAAAGGTGAACTCTTGGTATAAATATGGACACTTGGTATAAAGATGAACTCTTGGTATAAAGGTGAACTCTTGGTATAAAGATGGACACGTGGTATAAATGTTAATTCTTGGTATAAAAGTGACCTCGTAGTATAAAAGTGCACTCTTTGTATAAAGGTGAACTCTTGGTATAAAGGTGAACTCTTGGTGTGAAGGTTAACTCTTGTTATAAAGGTGAACTCTTGGTATGAAGGTGAACGTATGGTATAGTGGTGAACTTTTGGTATAACGGTGAATTCTTGGCATGAAGGTGAATTCTTGTTATAAAGGTGAACTCTTAGTATGAAGGACTACTCTTGGTGTAAAGTTAAACTCTTAGTATGAAGGTGAATTCTTGGTTTGAAGGTGAACTCATGATATGAAAGTGAGCTCTTGGTAATAGCTTAACTCTTGTTAAAAACGTGAACTTTTGTCATGAAGGTGAATTCTTGGTAGTAAGGTGAACTTTTGGTATATTGATGAAATATTGGTAAAAAAATGAACACTTCATGTAACGATTGCTTTTGAATACTTAAGTGAACTAAGAAGGTAAATACTTTGCATAAAAGGTGAAATCGTGATTTGTCAACAAACTCTTGAAGCTAAGATAAATTCTCGGAAACAAGGTGAAGTATTTGTATGAAGGTGAATTCTTAGTACGAAGGTGAATTCTAGAGACAAAGATCTGCCTATCTATCTGTCTCTCCATATCTCTCTTTCTCTCTCTCTCTCTCTCTCTCTCTCTCTCTCTCTCTCTCTCTCTCTCTCTCTCTCTCTCTCTCTCTCTATCCATCCATCCATCCATCCATCCAGCCATCAGTCAATCCATTCATCCAGCCATTCACCACCCATCTGTCTGTCTGTCTGTCTGTCTGTCTGTCTGTCTGTCTGTCTGTCTGCACCAACCATCCAACGAACTAATCTGCCTATGCAAACATGCCCTTGTCCATGATGCTGGTATCCAGCACCTAGCCATGGCTGTAGGTCTCAGAACGACAACTCCAGCTGGTCAATTGTTCAACTATTTGATTTGACTAAACACATATGTATGTGTGTACTTGTGCAGCATCTGTGTGTTCTTTACAGTAATTAAATCATTAAGACACAAACACGTTTGTAAACTACTTTTTTAACAATCTTGTAAACACATGCTGTCAACAGATAACTGACTGCGCTGAGTAAGAGGTCACCAGAAACGAGCCATGTTTGCCCAGACCAGATAAACACACAGCCAATAACGTCAACGGGTTAACATGGCCAGGACCCAATTACACGCCTTCAGGCTGACTGGGAATCTGTAACTATACCCATATTTGTATAAATAAATCGCTTCTCTGTGGATGCGCAAGGAGCACGGGCATACACCATGAGAATGGAAACCTCAAGTGGCAGGGGAAGACAGAGAAAAAGATGGATCGAGGGAGTCATCAACAACTTGAAAACCCACATCTCAGCTTACCTAGCGGTCAAGCGAGTTCGTACCCTAATCATTAAACAAGCCTGCGATGCCTAACGCCCTGAAGCAGTGAAGAACAATAGAAAATTGTAGAAGTGCGTGATGATGCCAGCATCACGCCAGCTGCCTTTACTACCCAGGACATGTCCTTGCACCCATTTAAGATGGACCTAACTGGGAACCATTTAAAATTGTGTCTCGATGCAGGTTGGAACCTATGACTACAGGTCCGGTAGGTGACTGACTACAGCTCTACAAGGCTCAAACGCCAATACTGTACTCGCGCAGTCCCATTGGCTGGTCGAGACATGCCTGGATGTTGTTTGTCCATCAAGAATGATGATGACCATTCATTTCATCCAGTGGAGTTGAAGGTATGGAGCCGTGGGTTCTAAGATGGCTGATAAGGCCTATTTTGGCTCGAAATGTTCTTTGACATTGTCGGCAAAGAATGCTTGACGTCTCTGGAGGAGGATTTCCTGCAGTGGTTTTTCTGTCCTGCCTTTTCTTCACAGCTCTTGCAGTCCTGGTTGCCTCGCATATGACTGCACCTTTGCGTAATGATGCACGCCACGAATTTCGGTCTCTGGCTGCAGCCTCCCAGGTGTCATGATGAATTCCAAAAGCATTCAGTGAAATTTTCAGTGTCTTTAAAGCGTTTCCTCTGGCCGCCTTGGGAGCGTTTACCACAACGCAGTTCGCTGTAAAAAATTCGTTTAGGGAGCCTGTGATCTGGCATGCGAGTCAAGTGACCAACCCAGCGAATCTGATTCTTCATCAGTAGAGTGTGGATACTGGGCATGGATGTTCTTTCTAGGACTTCAGTGTCTGGAATCTTGTCTTGCCATTTAATCTTCAGTAGCTTCCTTAGGCAGACTGTGTGGAAGTGGTTTAATTTCCTAGCGTGTCGCTGATAAACAGTCCAGGTTTCACAAGCATATAGCAGTGTGGATAATACAACTGCTTTGTAGACTTTTAGCTTTGTTTGCAGGCTTATTCCAGTTCTGTCCCATACATTCATGTACAGTCTGCCAAAGGCCGCACTGGCCTGGATAGTTAGTGTCTGACCACAGCCCTACAAGGTTCACAAGTCAACAACGTACTCGTGCACAGTCCCATTGGCTGGTCGAGACATGCATGGATAGTTAGTCGGTGTCAAGTGAGGCGTCGCGGTGTTTGCAACCTGTCGTTCTAGCATCAACATAACTTTGAGGATGTCAGTAAAGTTGCTCCTGAGAAATACAGGCAGTGGTTGAAACAATGAAAGGTTCCGTCCGCACGGCTGAAGAGGTGCCATGCTACGGTACTCGGGCACTCTTTGTAAGAGGGGTCTTCTAATGAAAACCTTAAAAGTGTGATAGAAATAAATGACCATACCGTTTTCTTGCAACGTGTTAATATTGTTGTTAATGATGTCAAGAGTGTCATCACGTGACATCACGGTACATACGAACACGGTGACGTCATAAGGACAAGTTAAAGATGGCCGCCTCAACCTCAACATTCATCGAACATTTCCCAACCTCCACTCAGCGCGGCAGCTGCAGTAACTGAGATACTAGAAGTGAAAGTTCAGCAGTGTTTCTACTCGTCACTTCTGTTGATTATACTGAACTGACCTGAACTGACACCTTGTCGTCTTGACAGAGGTTAGTTTGTTACACTGTGCTTCAACAAGCTTTATAACTAAAACCCATGGAGGTCCAGTTAAGGCCAGAGATGGAGTTATACCTCTTTATGGGACAAACACTGGTCTGAATTGTAAAAACCATGTGTTGCCCATGCGGTATAATCCCTCTCTCGGCCTGTCTAGTTTACTACAGAGGAACGGTAAGACCAATACATCTGGAACAGCAGAAACTGCTGAAACTGCCGATCAGCAAAGCAATGCTCTAACTGTCCGCCTGTCGGAGTTTCCATTCTAGACCAGGTTCCAACCAAGGCTTAGGGCCTGGTCTACTCTGCAATAGCATTTAGTCTTTAGGTTGTATTTCCCTCGCAGCAGGATCAGGCTTGTACCCTCCCACTTGCGCTCCTCTGCCCTAAGCCGTTGGCACAATGTGGAGTGTCGAGTTTGGTGAACACCGCCCAACATTCGGCGCTAACAGAAAGCAGGTAGTACGTTTACTGCCATACAGTAACTCGGTCATATCTGACTAAGGCCTGACATGTACGGACAGTCTACACGTCCGAATAGAGGACAAGATGCTCAAACACGTCCCAAGTTACGTCTACACGTCACAGTAGTGGAGCCACGTCCCAAGTTACGTCTACACGTCACAGTAGTGGAGCCACGTCCCAAGTTACGTCTACACGTCACAGTAGTGGAGCCACGTCCCAAGTTACGTCTACACGTCACAGTAGTGGAGGCAAAGGAATAGTCACCTGGAGCTCAAGCTACGACTGCACATCCATATATATTAGGACAGTACAGTACGTATATCTTAAGTTACGTCTGCGCGTTCTAGCATATGAGGACACTGTCACACAGGTGTGTTCCCTTGAGGACACTGTCACAGAGGTTTGTTCACTTGAGGACACTGTCACACAGGTGTGTTCACTTGAAGACACTGTTACACAGGTGTGTTCACTTGAGGAAACTGTCACATAGGTGTGTTCATTTGAGGACACTGTCACAAGGTGTATTCCCTTGAGGACACTGTCACACAGGTGTGTTCACTTGAGGACACTGTCACACAGATGTGTTCACTTGAGGACACTGGCACACAAGTACATTCACTTAAGGACACTGTAACACAGGTATATTCACTTGAGGACACTGTCACACAAGTACATTCAATTAAGGACACTGTCACACATGTATGTTCACTTGAGGACACTGCCACACAGGTGTGTTCACTTGAGGACACTGTCACACAGGTGTGTTCACCTGAGGACACTGTCACACAGGTGTGTTCATTTGAGGACGCTGTCACAAGGTGTGTTCACTTGAGGACACTGTCACACAGGTGTGTTCAGTTGAGGACACTATCACAAGGTGTGTTCACTTGAGGACACTGTCGCACAGGTACATTCACTTGAGGACACTGTCACACATGTACATTCATTTGAAGACACTGTCACACAGGTTTGTTCACTAGAGGACACTGTGACACAGGTGTGTTCACTTGAGGACACTGTCACACAGATGTGTTCACTTGAGGACACTGTCGCACAGGTGTGTTTACTTGAGGACACTATAACACAGGTGTGTTCACTTGAGGACACTATTACACAGGTGTGTTCACTTGAGGACACTATTACACACATGTGATCACTTGAGGATACTATTACACAGGTGTGTTCACTTGAGGACACAGGACTTAGTGAATAATGTGTGCCAGGGTTAGAGGTGTGCGGTAAGTCATTTATTTAATCTGCATTAAACTGTCTGTTGTGGGGTGCGGGTAAGGCAATGGACCAGGCGGATATCCGGAGCCTCTTCAGAGATGCTCAAGGGGTGGATGTGGTTCTGCTAAAGAGCTTGGTTCTGCCAAGCTAGACTAGATCGGCAAGTCACATAAGAATAGATCACCAGCACAGAGCGGGTCATTCGCTGATCGTTGGGGTAGATATTGATGATGGGATCTGAGGTAGATATTGATGGTGGTATTTGAGGTAGATATTGATGATGGGATCTGAGGTAGAAATTGATGACGGGATCTGAGAACTTATGGACTAATTGTTCAATGTGCAAAGAGAATGGTCTGTTTACTAACTAACTAACTAACTAACTAACTAACTAACTAACTACCTAACTAACTAACTAACTAACTAACTAACTAATTAACTAACGAACGAACTAACTAACTAACTGCCTAACTAACTAACTATTTAACTAACTACCTAACTAAATAATTAGCTAGCTAACTAACTAACTAACTAGAATGACGACGTTGTGGTAGGAATGACTATATGTGTCGTAAGGTACTCCAATACACCCAGAGTGAAAGAATAGCGACGTTGTAGTAGAAATGACTATATGTAACATAAGTGAAAAGAGGAGTAAACTTAAGGAAACTATTTATAAAACAGCAGTAGAGGTTTACGGCACTGTGGATCACAAGGGGCAGGACTGGTTTGTGGCAAACAACCAGATACTGCAGCCCTTGATTGATAAAATAAAGATAGCTCTCTTAAGAAAAGAACAACGCGTAACACTTTGAGTGAGCTGAAGCAAGCTAGGAAGGATGTGCAAAAGGCTTCCAGGCAGTGTGCGAATGACTATTGGATCAAGTTATGTGAGTCCATTCAAATCTCAAGTGATAAGGGAAACATCAGAAGCATGTATGAAGGGATAAAGAAAACTTGTGGTCCAGCACTATTTGGAGCTTTACTCAAGTGAGACCAAACTAGCGGATGGTGCCCTCAACGCCATAGAGGCCCTACCAACTCTTGACCACCTGGACACACTTCCCACCATAACAGAAGTTAAGTATGCTATAAATGAACTTGCATCTGGCATGGCTCCAGGTAAGGATGGGATTCCAATAGAGGTAATAAGGAGTGGGCACTCACTCTACAGATCCACCAGCTAATAGAGCTATGCTGGCGAGAAGGACAAGTCCCACAGGATTTCAAAGATTCAAGCATCATAATGCTGTACAAGAACAAGGGCGGTCGGAGCGACTGTAACAACTATAGGGGTATCTCACTTCTGTGTATTGTTGGAAAAGTATTTGCCAGAATTGTTCTGCGCAGACGTCAAGTCCTCGGAGATCAAGTCTACCCCGAATCACAGTGCGGCTTCCGACAGAACCGGTCTACCATTGATATGATATTCTCATTGCGACAAATGCAAGAAAAATGCCGGAAGCAAAATCAACAACTGTTTATTGTCTTCATCGACCTCACAAAGGCATTCGATTTGGTCAGTCGTGAGGGTTTGTTGAAAGCACTAAAGAAGATTGGCTTCCCACCAACTCTTCTGTCCATTGTGGAATCGTTCCACACAGGCATGAAGGGTATAATCAAGTTTGATGGTGCAACTTCTGAAGAGTTTGAAATCAAGAGTGGAGTTAAGCAAGTTTGTGTACTAACCCCCACCCTCTTTGGGATATACTTTTCACTTCTACTGAAATATGCCTTTCGTGATCAGGATGGTGGTATATACATTCACTCACGCTCAGATGGCGGCCTCTATAATGCTCAGAAATTGAAGGCCAAGATCAAAATTAGGAGGGTACTAATCAGAGTTTCTTTTTGCGGCTGATGCTGAAGTTACGACTCACTCTAAGGAATAATTACAACATCTTCTATCTGCATTCTCCAATGCTTGTTCTGAATTTGGTTTAACAATTAGCAAAAAATAAGACACAGATTATGTCACAAGGTGCACATGAGGTAGCATCGATCTTTATTGACGACGCCGTACTGGATATAGTAGATCATTTCACATATCTAGGATCAGTGGTAAATAGCAAATTATCTCTAGATCAGGAAATCAACATCCGGATTGGTAAGGCTGCAACAACAATGAACAGGTTAACAAAAAGAGTCTGGGAGAACAGGAAGCTTACTGCCAAAACAAAAGTCCTTGTCTATCAAGTTTGTGTCCTTAGTACTCTTCTTTATGGCAGTGAAACCTGGACAACTTACTCATAACAAGAGAAACAGAAGTGTAACATAAGGTAAAAATGCATTCAGAGTGAAAGAATAGCGACGTTGTAGAGGATAGTAGGAATTACTATATGAGAAATAAGGTACCCCAATACACCCAGAGTGAAAGAATAGCGACGTTGTAGTAGGAATGACTATATAGGACAGAAAGTACCCCTATACACACAGATTAGAAGAATAGCGACGAACAGTGATATACGTGACTTAAGATACCGCACTGCGCTCTGGGTGAAAGAGTACAGACTATGGAAGAGATAACAACATTGAGTGTGTAGTGATACGCGTAGATTTGGAATGAATAGGTTATGTGCTGGTGGAGCAGAGGACAACTCTGGAATGATAACTCCCGGACATGTCAACAGGTGACATTTCAATAGGTTTAAATGTATGACAAATTCATACTTCGATTTCGACCTTTGCTAATATTAGCTTCTGATGCATTCTCTACGCATGCATTGTCGACTGGCGTGATCAACCACCACCCGTTCAGTCGGATCGTATTATCAACAATCTGTATTATAATTCTCTGCGGCGAAGGGGTTACTGATTTTATTCCTAATCCCGCATTTGGCGCTCGAAACCTAATTTCGGGCGATTTGGCAGTAGATCGTCTTGCGTTTGGTTTTCATACAATGGTGTGAGATGCCGCCGTTCAGAAAGCAACAACAAAATACTGGACGCAAACTTGCCATGAAATAACAAACAGCCAAAATATGCTGAGACTGAATGCGAGGTCCTGTAAAGGATTTGCATCTGTTTTTATTATAAGGATAGCCAGTCCAAAGGCAGACATCGAGGCTAGCTCTCCACTGTCCTCTGTTCACAGAATGTCTCTTCATATCTGTTCAATTCTGAAATCTTACGTGCGGGCTTAAGTGTGTGATACAGTTGCTCCTATGACGACCAATTGTTGTGTGTCCTCGCATTCTACCTTTGAGGATTGTCAGTAAGAGACACAGGTGTCTCATGGCGTAGGCAAGACACCCACCTGCGACATATATTTCTAGAAAATTGTCTGTATGTGTGTCAACGTCCTAGAGACCTAGTGAAATGAAACTCGGGTTCATACAGGCAACAAACTCCATTCTGATACTATCTGATATAATTTATTCACAGTAAGCTGGCGAAGAATGGGTTTCGCAGCCAGTTACACTAATTACAATATCACAGGAGTTTATAACAAAGCAATCATACACATAATAATCACAGCAAACTCTATCATCTATCTTATGATTAACAATCCTTAAATACACTTGATTTCTATCTATCAAGTCACCCTTAAGCTAAGCCCTGTTTCTCCTTCGGTGTCCAGACGCCGTCTGCCCTCTAACGTGTCTCGGTCGGACACGGGCTGTAACTCTCTTCGAGCTTCTCGTGGAACAGGTCCTGGCACGCGGTAGGCGGGTTCCACCTGTGTCCACGGAGCTGTAGGCAAACTGACCTATCCTTCTCGAAGGCTCTAGATTGTTCGAGCATTCGAGTGGGTCTGTTTAGTTCCCTTATATTGGGGTTATATCCCTTCTATAAATCCCTTCTATCTTTATGTCCATATGGGACGCAGAGGTGTTTCCAAGGCACCAGGGCCGGGTTATATACTGGCCAAGACCTATTGACGCGTCCTCGTCGAGCGTCCTGGGCAACAGGTCCCTTCGGGGTCCTGGCTAAAGTCAACAGGATCGCCGATTCCTCCGAAGTCGGAGAGTGTCTGCCTGTACGGCGAGGAACCACCAGTCTGCACACCAATAAGCCAGACATGGGACAACGGATACTCACGCAAACCTCAGGTCCTGTATGACATCACACTGATGTTGGACAACAGGATGTCTTCATCCGACATACAGGACTTCGCGTTGGAGCTCAAGCCAACGAACACAAGCAAGCAAGCAAGCATGTCCATACCGACTCCATGTGAGACTTTGACAATGTGGGTGTTTATTTATGAACCTTTTTTGTTTGATGTTTTCTTCTGTCCGGCATTGTTGATGTTGTTGTTATTGTTGCTGCTGCTGTTGCTGTTGCTGTTGTTGTTGTTGTTATTGTTGCTGTTGTTGTTGTTGCTGTTGTTGTTGTTCTCTCCATGGTACACGAGCAATAAGTCTCTAGGGTCAAGTAAATACCCTACCGATTTGCTAGACCTGTCGTAGGTTGATGACTTACTTAATAAACCCTGTTGTATTTGCTACTGCCACCATGTCACACTCGAATATTTGCTACTGCCACCATGCCACACTCGAATATTTGCTACTGCCACCATGTCACATTCGGATATTTGCTGCTGCCACCATGCCACACTCGAATATTTGCTACTGCCACCATGTCACATTCGGATATTTGCTGCTGCCACCATGCCACACTCGGATATTTGCTACTGCCACCATGCCACACTCATGGACGGGTCGAAAGGACACCCACACACAACTAGCGAGCTTCCATCCACACGTAATGCTGCTCGTCTATGTTCTAAGGCTGGGTCTCAAATATTCGCAGCGAAGTGGCTGCCCAGCCTGTACCTGAGATCCAACTGCGAGCTTTATCTTTTTAATGAACAACCAACGAAAAACTGTTAACTGCAACAATAGCGAAGTCATTTAATATCAATAAGTAGAGTTTGGTCTCAGCCGTATACTGCTACAGACCAAAACTATGTGGCGATTACTGTTTTCCGCATCCTATTTGATCATTTCATGATTTAGAATGTCTGTGTAACTTGTTAGCTATCATCATTTAGATTGTTCCTGGCGCCAATTCTAGACGTTTTCCAGGTCAAATCTAGACAATCTGCCCACCGGACTCCTTGTGGCTCCTCCTTTCCTTTTGGCTGGCTTGTTTATTATTTTTGATTGTTTAATCTTAAGTTAAAAGTGTTTCTACAGAATGCAGGCACCAGCCCAATGCCCAACCTGTCTTCGTCGCCTCTCACGACCTGTTTGGCAGATTTCAGTGTGTTACAACGTGACCTTCCCTGACGTTTCTTTCACACACACACACACACACACACACACACACACACACACATACATACATACATACACAGTCACACACACACTCACACACACATACTCACACACACATACACAGACACACACACACACACACACACACACACACACATATATACAGACACACACACACAGACACACATAGACACACACACACAGACACACACACAACCACACCCACACACACACACACCCACCCACACCCACCCACCCACACACACATACACACACCCACACACACGGGCGGGAAGCTACATTGTCGTCTCATATGACCCGCACACCTGCATGGTTGGTTAGTGTTTATATTCTTTGCTTCCAATAGTGTCCAGGTCACCCCCGGGCCCAACCTCCATAGTCGCCTGTTACGACATGATTAGTAGGTGTCAGCCAAAAATATGGGGTGGGGAAGAGGGGGAGGAGGAGGGGGGGGGGAGGTTAAATTATGTTATTGTTTACACAAGTTCTGCTGAGTTGTCAACTCCTAACCCAGTTAGGGATCTTATGCATGACGTTATGATCTGACTGGGTCTTCCAGTTAGCCTCATACGGTGTTTTTTTATATATATGCATATCCCTTACTCTTCTGCAAGTAAGAGGAGCGTTGACATGCGTTGTTCTCTTTACCTCATAGTGGCGTTACTTATTGCATGTGTTATCCCATCAGGTCACATACCTGCAGCAGTATTTACCGTATCTTTTCCGCAGGTACCATTATTTGTGACGTCAATCGTGTAGTACACCTGAAAGATAAAGAAAGATGGGAGTACAATTGAGGGTATTGTGATACTTACTTGTGACTTCCCTCCAATAGATCACAATGTGTGTGACTGTCGGAGTGTGACGAGTTCACCTTGGGTAGTGAGAGTGAACCACACCCGAGGTGTCTCTGGCACTCCCGTGTATTCTAGCCCCAGGGGTTGGACAAGCAGATACACATTTTTACTCTGTGGTTGATCTCATATTAGTTAATTACGTCTACAAGCCCCTCCAGATTCTAGACCCCCACTAACTACCTACACCTGTGGAACAATGAACACTTAGGCATCGTCCGAGACCACACTCAATCATTATACAAAGAGCAAGTCAACTGACATAAAGTTTATTCTACCCTTGAGAATATAGAACTGAAATGAACATCCTGATAGAAGAATCTATTTACACAAATAGAAGATAGAGTAGAGACAGAATCAGAGATGTAGGTGTCTTCATCGAGTTGAGAAGTAGATTGGATGCAGATGTCCCGTCCAGTCGGTCCGCCACTCACCCGGCTTCCTTCCAGTGAGATGACTAGAACCTTGGGGCCCACTCTGTCTCCAGAGCATGGATCCACAACACTAGAGTCACTGCTGGACCACACTTCACTGGACCAACTGCATCTATATCACTCCCACGGAGTCACTGTAAATACAGTTCTCGAACAATACCGGTTGGGAGACAATCCTCCTGGACTTGGCTCCACGTATTCGTTACTTCGATGAACTTAAATAGTCACTGACCAATCGAATGGTCTGTCACTCATAGCACAGTCCCACTGCAGACCGGATCTGTCAAGGACCAATTCAATGGTCCCTTCATCACATCACCGGAACATGAATGGAAAAATGTCACTGACCAATTCAATGGTCTCTTACAGTCCCACTGCTTGTAGAATCAGATATGGCTACCGAAATGTTACTGCGTCCTACTAGAACACAGTTTATACTCTTCATACTGAGACAGTACATTAATAGAATCAGACATCTATTTCACGGAAACAATTCAGGTTGGACTATAATCCATAGTCCCTTCCACCGGGTAACACTTGCCACAAGTCAATAGCTGGTGTAGTTCTTCTCAAGACCTGCCCCTAGAGCTGTCCAAAGAACCCTTCAAGTGTCTGAAGATCAGTTACTTCTGCGTTTAGGCAGAACCACCGTCATAATATACGGTCCGGGGTTTCCTTTCGTTGAGCATGATTACTCAAAATGCTGAAATGTTCCTGGCAGAAACAGAGTATCTTCTATTCTCAGAAAACATCACAAACCATCACTTCCCACACGTGCACCTTCAGGGCAGTTGTATTTCTTGATGCAACCTTCACGCATGGTGAATCACATTGGGTACCTGGTGTGGTTGAGTCTGGCGTGATAAGTAAAGAACTGAACCCTTCGTTATGTCACACGAAGTGGTTTCCTGCCAACAACAATTGTAGTTGACTGGTTCCTCAACAGGCAAACTCCTGAAAAGGAAGAGCGACCGGTGAGAGTATACTGGCCCACACATTAGTCCACATGCATCCTACCAATAACTACTCAACCCTCAGTCATGCTATTTAGTTATGCATATAACCAAAGCATTATCTCTATATTGAGAGTAGTAAAGCATGGGTTCACAAATGTCAGCTGGCCTCACAGAACAGCCCGTCAAACAGAGCAAGAAATCAGAATGACGAGTCTGATCGTAGGTCTCACCTATCCCTAATCATCTACCAGTCGTCGCTAACGTCAGTAGTGATACAAGGCTGTTATTATAGTTCTAATTTAATCGAACTAAACAACTAGGTAAAGAGTCCCTGGACTCGTTCCTAACATCATCAATGTACATTAAGAAACATAATCTTGATCAATATACCATCCCTCGGGATATAGGAATAGGACATGATCACGTCCACTATGTACACAAGCCTGTTTGCTGGTGGGACCACCTGCCCACGCCATAGCAAACTCTTCTTATCAGACTCTGCCTTAGAGTCAAGAAGCCTTCTTGAGAATACATGTTCCCCACATGTTCCAAGGGTAATGTTCCAGTTCTGTCCTCCCAAGTGGTTTAGCCTTGGCCTGAACCGAACTTCATCGTTGGTTTGGCCTACCAACCCATACGTTCATAACTTGCTTTCACATCCCCCATATCCTATATTTCCCCAGTCTCATACAGCCTCCTTGCATCCTTCCATACTTCCAGCACCTTAGCATTCACTCGCACTAGCGCCAGTATGAAAGAAACAGGTAGCTTAGACAAGAATTCAGAACGCATATTTATATCGCGACGGCACGCAGTGTTATCTCGCGTCGAGCTATTCGGCGTTCGGAATTACCCCAGGAAGTATCACATGCCATGACCTAATATATATACACACAATGTCACATCATATATATATATATATATATATATATATATATATATATATATATATATATATATATATATATATATATATATATATATAGATATAGCACCAAAGCCACTTACCTTTCCACAGAAATCCGCTGTTCCACACAATGAATTCACTATTAAGTTACTACACAATAGTTACATCATTCCTGGTGGCACAGAACTAAGTTCTTCCTTTACTTAGTAACTAAGCACAATTTTGTCTGAATCTCCACCTACCAACTTACCTGGTTTTCTAACCGTTCTTCTGGCTTCAGCAACTGACTGACATAATCTAAGTTTCCATCCGGCACAAGTAACTAGGTTTTATTCTAACACAGCAACCTAATAGATGCAACGATTGGCAATATATGGTACATATATTTGGAACCCAAATCGCCCACATCACATTACGGCGTTCCTAACAGCTGATTCGCGAGCACACAGTAAACAAACCCACGATTCGCCGACACCTGCGTTATCGATCGGTTTGCTAATTAGTATGCAAGGACATCCGCATAGGTAATGAGGTTAGAACAATGGCGTGTGGAACACACGTACAAAGTTAAATGATTTAAACAAATATCTACCTGAATGACGAGAAACCAGATCTCCAGTCAGCTTCCGAACTGTTCAAGGGCTTCTCAGCTTCCTTTCCATAACAGTCAGCCGAATCATGGTTGAGGTGAGACGCAACACAAAAATGGCTCACATCAGGCCTGCGTCTGTTCTGTTCGAACAACAGTAAGTGAATGACTGGTTTAGCCAATTTCCCGCTTCGTGCCAACTCAATGCGCACTAGAAGCGAGTGCTTCTTGAGAAAAGATACTTTCTCGGGAAACCGTCATTCCCCGCCTAGAGTTTCTAGATCTCTCTGCACGAGAATTTAGAGCGATACCCAGCATCACGGGTTACTCGAATTCCGGTGTTTCGAGAAGATTCTAGATAGTAAGTCCTCCATCGGCTTCCCTCAGTCTATTTTTAGCTGGGAAAGTCCCCGATGACGCGCCAAAATAGTGCGGGATCTTGACGACCCAAGACAGATAAACGCGTTTCGTCACATAGGCCCCCACTTTAAGAGGATCGACCCCGTCGTTCCACTTCTACGCAGAAGCTGTCTATGTCGTTCTTTCTTCTTTCTTAGAGACCGGATGGCGGGTGAGGAAGTCTAACCCGTCAATATTGTATAGAATACTTTTACCACATTAGGTGGGGTGACAAGCTATTCAGTATCACGGGTGATCAACGCCTACTCCGCTACTGCGATCGGGCATCTCGCAGTGTCTTGCGGACCAGAGCTCCCGTCTCGATCTGATTTAACGATCGTTCCTGCCAGAGTTTACTGGACTTCTGCAACTCCAGCTTCCCCTTTCGAGGACCCAGCTGGACTGCAGTCGGTCGGATTGAGGGACCAAGGGTCTGTGTCCGTTCTGACACAACCCACCTCTTCCGACCACGGTTCTCAGTGTAGCTAGCACTGCGGGTGTTCCTTTGGCCGGTCATGTTCCCCCGAGCACCGGGCTGAACCGAAGAAGGTACCTGCACATACATATAGGTCTGCCTATGGTGTGACAGGCTTTCCGCTGCCTGACCTGAACCCCGAACCGTTCTTTCAGCGAATCTCTGCGCCCTTGGGCTGGTGGACTTATCATCGGGCTTCCCCTCATAGCGCATGAGGAGACTGGAATGGAAAGTAGAAGACTTTCCCAGGATCACCACTCCATAGTGCTTGTGGAGCCCCACTTTATCCACTAGGAATGGGCCCTGCCACCCGATTTCGAATTCGTTCCCCTCGATTGGGAGGAGTACCAGAACTCGGTCTCCAACCTCTAAGGATATCTTCGTCTTCGTCCGTTTCTCAGGTGTGCATTTACGGCACTCCGGACAAGACCTAATATACCTGTGCACGTCGCCTGTCATTCCCGGCCACCAATAGTACCGGGATAGACACTTACTGGTTGTCCCTACAGTCAGATGTCCGGTTGGGGACCTGACATGTACCGTTCGCAGCAGATTAGCTCTGAAGCTCTCAGGAACCAACTTACGTTCCCTCTGCCTTTTCTCTGTTCCAGTCTGAATTAACGGTGACTGGTTATCAGAGTTGAACTTACCCTGAATTAACGGGTTTTCATTGTTGGGCAACCATTCTGAACAAGGACACTCCGTCGCATCCTTGCTCCGAGCATTACTCATTCCATCCGGGTGAGTACTTCGGAGACTTACCGTTTCGAGACCCTCTTCCTCTGTATCTCTGACCTGCCTAGACTTATGGATGCTAGGGTGTTCTGGTTCGCCCAGAAACACGTACTTCCGGCCAAGAATTAGGGGATAGAGAGGATCCGGTACGACTGCCGCCTGAATGCGTCCAGTAACGTACTTGCTCCGAATCTCCACATTGGCAATCGGGCAACGTAACGCCACAGCACTCCTACTGGCTGGCTGTATCTCCGTCATCTCCCCGGTGAGTTGCTCTGGGCCTGTCAGGTGGGATGCAATTACTGCTGAAAATTGCAATCCCGTGTCGTAGAGGCACAACACCTGTTGCCCATTCACTTCTACTCTCTCAACCACTGGAGGTCGTCTAGGTTCTCCATTCCCATCAACCAACTTCACTTTCCTGCAAGGTCTATCCCTCACCTCTGCAAGACAAGCAAAGTGAAAGTCCTTGGCTTTACTCTTACACTCTCTCGTATTGTGAGTGCTGGACTTGCAGAATTTGCACCATCGTTCACTCCACTTCCTCTTTGGAGAACTAGGTGGGCTATTCTTACCTTGGTTGACGTTAGAGTTCCTCTCTAAGGAGTTTACCTGTTTACTTGTGCCATGAGCCTGACGACGTCATGGCATGGCTCAGTTATAGCCTGGGTCATAGAGTACAGGTTGCGACTGTGTTCAGAATTGAACACGGGAACGTGGAAAGCAGGGGCTTTCCACACAACGTGAAAAACGTTGGAACTCACTTCCCAGGTGACAGGAAGTGAGCTCGGGCCAAGGCAGTCGGCGTTGATCCATCGTCCTGTGTGGACATGGTGAAAAGTAGACAGCGTTATGGCTCTATATTGAGCCACGCATTTAATCTGTGATGTAGTGTAATGTGATGTGACTGTCGAATAAGTGATGATATCTTCGATTATGTGATTGTGTATATTATACGTAGGAAACTTATAACAGTCTTTGTGTTCACTCTTGTTCGAGTTAACTGCAGTTCGAGTGGGTGAGGTTTATGACGTATGATCGAGTAACCATGATATACTCATGTGCTGCGAGATGACCAGGGTTCTGACTGGAGAAGAAGAGAAGAAAGAATCATCCCCTGTTGGACACGAGCAGTGTTGCTACACAAGTATTGATAGTAGCTCATTCAGATAGACCCAGACACAGACCCTGGCACTTGGGGGTTTATCGTCCATATGAATCCTGAGGCCACAGATGATGATTTGACATACGTAACACGTGCCAACGTAAAGTTTAAGCCACAAAGTATCATTCTACAAGTAGAGAATTGGCTAACGGAAAAGTTGATATCACACATGATGAAACGAGAAACATAATCACCAACTCCTGCTATCATAATGAATTTAAAATGACAAAACAGGCGTTGAACTGTACGCATTATAAAAGGCATGTGAACAATTGAACAGATTCGGCAAAAAGATGTAGTCAACAAGTGTAATAATTAAATGTCTTATCAAGTATTGGAAATGTGACTATGTAAAGTATATAAACAGTTAGTACTATGTGATTGAAGATATGGTTGCAGGACTTTAAAGAACAAGAGAATTTGATTTCTTACAAAGGTGTCACTAAGTTGAACTGTGAAATTATTAGAAGTGTGAATAAAGACAAATCAAGGCGTCAACAGCAAGTATTGATTATGTTAATGAGGCAATGGACACATGTAAACATGGGAATTCCCCGTACGAACTGTTAAAACCAGGTCACAGCAAGAGAAAATATGAATCAGGCCTACAGAGTTGTGACAGGCTTGCTGTGTCAACAAGCGAGGTCAGACGGTCGACAGGTCTACTGTGTTGATGAACATATGGTCAACAGAGAAGCGACAGTCATAGCTGGCTACAGCGTGTACATTCAAGAAACGACACACAAGTTAACAATTTGAGACATCAGGATGTGATCAGCCAGGCTGAAATAAACTATTGTAAAACGGGAACATTTTCTAATAAACACCGGAACTGAGTGAACTTGTAAAGTGCCGGTATTTGACAGAACACCGTGTTATATTCGAGGGGCCTGGTGTGTGTGTAGTTCATAGTTGCCGTAAAAACATTAAGTGGGCTATTGGATCAACTGAAATTAGGTTAAATATTGTAACTGTGTGATTAGACAGTGTAAGTTAGGAGAGTTGTAAACAAACAGCAGGACAGTTTAAGCTAAGAACGGGCAATATAGAAGCCATTAGCGTTGTGCAATTAGTATTTAACATTAGTCTATATTATTATTAAGCATGTGTAGTTATATTTGTGATATGTTGTTATTGTTTAGTTTGTGTTAGATATGTTATGTAATTGTGAATTTGTTTTATGTGACAGTAACCTAACGAATGCATATAAAATTACTTGGTAGTAAAGTAGTAGCATTATGTAATAATTTGAGTGCAGCCTACGTTAGGAAATAACTATAATTATAATTATTGAACAACGTACTAGTTCACAGTTAGTGTAATAATAGTAAGGAGTACTAGTACTTATGTGTGGAAACCAATATCTTAATGAACAGTATACGATAATAAGATGATAGTAGTGATTAGTGAACGATACTGTAGAATATTTTACGGTTATGTTGTTATAATTAATTTTGGTTATAGGTTACTTTTATGCATGATTTCTGAATTTTGTTATAATTTTAGTAATTATTTTGTTTGGTTCTTAATGATTTATTGCATGCAGAAGTTTGGTTAATTTAGATCATCATCATTTCTTGCATGCAGGTTTGAGGAGGATATTATTATTTTTCTTCAGGTATTTTATTGTTATTTAAAATAGAATTGGCAATTGTTTGTCCAGTGGAAAATTAACAGATAGGGAATAAACACCTGGCGAAGTGAATTTCGCATGAGTGAGTTTGTTTACAACTGGAGACGTGCATTGCCGGCATGGTTCGTGGGTAATCTTTCTGTGCCGACAAGAGCATTTCTCAAGAATGTTTCGCATCTTGTAGAGCAGCCTTCCGAAATATGGCATGGGTAATTGTTATGTGGCGGGGGACTTGCTATGCGGGGTGTTGGGCATATGTGATTGTAGGTTCAACTAACTGTTGTTGTGTGTATGGGTTAATGATACACAACAGAGTGTTGTTGCGGAAAAGAGTGGTCTAGAAATAAAAATAGCTTACAAATGATAACAGCTTGTGAGGTTGTGTTACATCAACACCTGACCGGTGTCGCGTCTCTGGGTTATGATACGCGACATTGTTTTGGGCTATGGTGGAACATAATTTCTAAGCATTTAGTTCATATTTTCCACTGTATAAATTTCTCTGAAGTTGAGTTTGTGGCATGGAAAATTATTTAGGTTAACATCATTATGTCTTGCATGCTATGGTTGAGTGTGGTAGTTGGTTTAATTTTCATTAGTGGATTTTGGTTAATACTATCTTTAGTGAATGGGAATTCATGTCAAATGGGTGGATATCCGGGCGATGTTTGGCAGTGCAGTGTTCTCTTTGGTAACATCAGACTGGTCGACTCTAGCACGGCATTGGCAGAGATCGCTGGGAGAAAACATCAGTTGGGATGGAAACCGGAGATGACTTTGTCAATATTGATAGTATGATAAGTTACGTCATGTGGGCGGCTGATCTCTGATACGGGTTATGGTGGTTGATGTGAATGGAATGAATGTGTTAAATGATAATCCGTGACGGGGACCGGCGGCACAGATCATTTCGATATTTGTTAGGTTTATATTTTAATTTTGAAAGATTTTGTGATTGACAACAGGAGTGGGTAGGTAAAACCATATGGGTATTGGCATCATTTAATGTGGGGTTGCTAACACCGGGTGAGCTGAGTGTGTGCTCGCTGTGTGATGGCGGTCTCGCATTGCAGGTTGTTAATATGTGTGGTTTAGTGGCAGATGGAGACTCACTCATGTATGGAGGCACTATGAATTAACTGACTGTACAGAACTAACCTATGTAAATAACTTGATGATTGATTGCATGTATTACTAACACGTGGTCATGGTGCCACATAGCCATACAGGTTGAGTTAGAATTGAAATTGAAGAGATGTTATTGGAAAGGAAGCTATATTGCAATATGAGTATGATTATGTAATTATATAGAGATTGATTAGTAATTATTTTATGGAATAGAGAACTTAAATTATAAGCAATGATTGTTATTATTGCAAATATAGCATTATATTATAGGTTATATAATTATATGATTGATGTTGGGTGTTAGATAATTATTATTACTATACATATTTATTATTTATACGTATTAATGAATATTGTGAACTATTTATGTAAATGCTATATAATTTTAGTAATGAGAATATAATTACTTATTGGTTGAGTATAGATATTATTTAATTATGTTATTAATTGATTGATGGAGACATATATTTGTGTTCATATTTATTATTATGTTGCATTTATTGATATTTGTTGATTGATTTTGATTAATATAAGAAGAAATTGTTTAGATTTATAGGATACTTAGTATTGGAATCATTAATGAAATTGATGAGAGTACGATATAGAGGATGAAGACACAATAGAAGCTGTGGCAGTTGAAGCGTAATGAGTTGGTCAAATGGAACGAAACGGCCAGTAATATAAGATGCTCTCAGGCTTATTAGCTGCAACTATGTTCATTGCTATACGCTGGGTCTACAACGACAGAGTCAAAGAGGATGTTTAGGCTGGCGGTACTTGGAACTTTGTATAGGAGATACAAGATATAATAAGACCAAACTAATTCACAAAATCCTATTTCAAAATGCTCCAAGCTACCTTTGGCCATTGTTTAAATATAACGCTAGACATAGCGAACGACTAAATATACTTCATGTCCCTAAACCTAGGATAGACTTATATAAAACAAGCTTAGCATACTCTGCCGCTCAGTTGTGGAACAATCTTCCACAAGAAATCAAAGACACCACCAATCATGATACATACATTCGCAACCTGTTTGAACACTACCTTAGTACAGACTACATGCCCCCATAACAAATAACACAAAAAAGACAATAATGGTAACTTATCTCAACGACAACTAGCCTAAAAACATTCCCTTATGTATGGCACGTTACACCCTCCTTAGGTATTTATAATGCCCATGTTAAACACTGCCTCAGTGAGTCATTTGTTATTGATTATTTTTCATGCGTTTTAAGTTCTTTTGTTGTCAAAAGTTGCTTCATAAGTGATGTTGAATGAAAGAATGTATGAGAGGAAATAGAGAAGAAGGGCAGAATGTCAGACGGGCCTGCGTGCCCAATTCTTAACCCTTTGAAAATAAAGACTTATATTATTATATTATTATTATTATTATTATTATTATTATTATTATTATATTATTATTATTATATTATTATTATTATTATAGGCATGGGCGGTGGTGGAAGGCTGTGGCTGCAGTGGTTGACTGACTGGGGATGCGGGGTGGTCAAGTATGGTAACGCGAAAACAGCAAAGATGTGCTGGCGGTACTTGGAACTTAGTATCTTCCTTGGATAATCCTTGCAGTCGGGTATCAGTCTGTCTACCATGGGAACGCTGGCTTGCGTTGTACAGGTGGCCTTGTATGTAACGCGATAACAGCTGATCTTCTAGGACCTGGGACGAGTGGCTTAGCAAATGAGTGGTGAGGATGAGCAGATGAAGCTGAGTGATGGTTAGTCTTGTATGACCACTATAGACGCTACCTGCCAATAAAACGCGGAATTGATTATGATACCATCATAGCATTAATAGAATGGAAATATTAAGTCTCGGAGTCATATTACAAACTGAGGGTTCATATATAGACAGATTAGAATTTAGATGTAGAAATTCTGATTCAATGTTACAAAGAACAGTTACATTGATATTGTAATATAGGAATTTGATAAAAGGTTGTAGGACAAAATAGAGGTATGCATTTGGATGTACGTTATATGTTGATGAGAATAATTAACTAGTTGTATATTTCAGAGTGACAAGAACTTAACAAGGTTTATGGAAAGACGACAGATAGTTAAATTAGAATTAGAACTACATTAATATTGCTTACATAACTAAAAATTGGATATTTCAAAAATTGATTCTCAATTTTTGCCCGTGGAAGGGGGGAATGCCATGAGCCTGACGACGTCATGGCATGGCTCAGTTATAGCCTGGGTCATAGAGTACAGGTTGCGACTGTGTTCAGAATTGAACACGGGAACGTGGAAAGCAGGGGCTTTCCACACAACGTGAAAAACGTTGGAACTCACTTCCCAGGTGACAGGAAGTGAGCTCGGGCCAAGGCAGTCGGCGTTGATCCATCGTCCTGTGTGGAGATGGTGAAAAGTAGACAGCGTTATGGCTCTATATTGAGCCACGCATTTAATCTGTGATGTAGTGTAATGTGATGTGACTGTCGAATAAGTGATGATATCTTCGATTATGTGATTGTGTATATTATACGTAGGAAACTTAGAACAGTCTTTGTGTTCACTCTTGTTCGAGTTAACTGCAGTTCGAGTGGGTGAGGTTTATGACGTATGATCGAGTAACCATGATATACTCATGTGCTGCGAGATGACCAGGGTTCTGACTGGAGAAGAAGAGAAGAAAGAATCATCCCCTGTTGGACACGAGCAGTGTTGCTACACAAGTATTGATAGTAGCTCATTCAGATAGACCCAGACACAGACCCTGGCAACTTGGTTCTCCCGAACCATTGGTCTTCTTTACCTTCTTCTTTGACTTACCTTGATCCGTATCTTTCGATCTCGGATCTGTTGGACTGGTGTCCCCAGTCTCGCCATAGACTTCAACGTATCTTTCGGCTAACTTGGTGACTATATCCAATCTCTCAGCCCCATTCTCACCTAAGAAGTTTCGCAAGGGTTTAGACATTTACATTCGCATCTGATCTACAACCATCAACTCACGCAAACTTTCATACTCCTCTTTAAATCCGGCCAAGGTCATCCATTTAAGAAGGTATGAGTTCAATCTCGCACTGTATGCTGAAAACAGTTCACCAGGTTCCCGCTTTGAAGTTCTAAACTTCCGTCGGTATGAGTGCGCTGTGATCTCGAATCTCTTCAAGAGAGCCGCTTTCAGTGCCGGGTAATCATTCTGTAAACCCGGTGGCAAGCGTGCATACACTTCATAACCTTCGGCACGGAGTCCCTGGGAGAGTTTCAAACACCATTTCTGTTTGTCTAGACCCATTGCAATAGACATGGCCTCATACTTCTCTAAGTATTGGTCTATCCGTTCCTTCTCGGGTTCGAACGGCTGTAAAGGCCATTTCATAGCCTGGTAGTCACGTCTACTGGTTGACTCTGAGCCAGGAGGTACACCTCCTCCCATAGCTCCATCAGTTACACCTGTAGCAGGCACTTGCGCCTCAAGTAGCTTCATTCGATACTCATGGTCACGTTTTTCTTTCTCGGCTTCCAATTCAAGCCGTTTCATTTCAGTATCAGCCGCAATCCTCTTTTCCTCAAGAGCCACTTTACTGGCTTCCAGTTCTCTTTCTGCTCTCCTCCTCTCTCTTTCCTCTTGGCGAAAATTTCTTTCCACCTCTTGCACATAGGATTTCAAAGCATCTCCCTCTAGACCAGACTTACGTCCAGTTTCCTGAACTTTGTCTAAGTCTAACTCTTGGGTAGACATGTTGACTATGATATGTGGGTACTCAAGTATGTGTGGGTGAAGCAATACAATGAATCAATAATCAATAGTACTAACTAATCACCACAACACAAATGTCTGTCAGACAGTTAGGAGATAGGTAGAAGTAGTAGAATCTTATGTCGACTGAAGTAGAGGATAAAGACTAAGTCCCTATCCCTATGTGAGAGGTCTACAACACACAAAGATCTTGGAATAATCCCGGACGGGCCCCCACTCTGTATGGAGTGTGACGAGTTCACCTTGGGTAGTGAGAGTGAACCACACCCGAGGTGTCTCTGGCACTCCCGTGTATTCTAGCCCCAGGGGTTGGACAAGCAGATACACATTTTTACTCTGTGGTTGATCTCATATTAGTTAATTACGTCTGCAAGCCCCTCCAGATTCTAGACCCCCACAAACTACCTACACCTGTGGAACAATGAACACTTAGGCATCGTCCGAGACCACACTCAATCATTATACAAAGAGCAAGTCAACTTACATAAAGTTTATTCTACCCTGTGAGAATATAGAACTGAAATGAACATCCTGATAGAAGAATCTATTTACCCAAATAGAAGATAGAGTAGAGACAGAATCAGAGATGTAGTTGTCTTCATCGAGTTGAGAAGTAGATTGGATGCAGATGTCCCGTCCAGTCGGTCCGCCACTCACCCGGCTTCCTTCCAGTGAGATGACTAGAACCTTGGGGCCCACTCTGTCTCCAGAGCGTGGATCCACAACACTAGAGTCACTGCTGGACCACACTTCACTGGACCAACTGCATCTATATCACTCCCACGGAGTCACTGTAAATACAGTTCTCGAACAATACCGGTTGGGAGACAATCCTCCTGGACTTGGCTCCACGTATTCGTTACTTCGGTGAACTTAAATAGTCACTGACCAATCGAATGGTCTGTCACTCATAGCACAGTCCCACTGCAGACCGGATCTGTCAAGGACCAATTCAATGGTCCCTTCATCACATCACAGGAACATGAATGGAAAAATGTCACTGACCAATTCAATGGTCTCTTACAGTCCCACTGCTTGTAGAATCAGATATGGCTACCGAAATGTTACTGCGTCCTACTAGAACACAGTTTATACTCTTCATACTGAGACAGTACATTAATAGAATCAGACATCTATTTCACGGAAACAATTCAGGTTGGACTATAATCCATAGTCCCTTCCACCGGGTAACACTTGCCACAAGTCAATAGCTGGTGTAGTTCTTCTCAAGACCTGCCCCTAGAGCTGTCCAAAGAACCCTTCAAGTGTCTGAAGATCAGTTACTTCTGCGTTTAGGCAGAACCACCGTCATAATATACGGTCCGGGGTTTCCTTTCGTTGAGCATGATTACTCAAAATGCTGAAATGTTCCTGGCAGAAACAGAGTATCTTCTATTCTCAGAAAACATCACAAACCATCACTTCCCACACGTGCACCTTCAGGGCAGTTGTATTTCTTGATGCAACCTTCACGCATGGTGAATCACATTGGGTACCTGGTGTGGTTGAGTCTGGCGTGATAAGTAAAGAACTGAACCCTTCGTTATGTCACACGAAGTGGTTTCCTGCCAACAACAATTGTAGTTGACTGGTTCCTCAAACAGGCAAACTCCTGAAAAGGAAGAGCGACCGGTGAGAGTATACTGGCCCACACATTAGTCCACATGCATCCTACCAATAACTACTCAACCCTCAGTCATGCTATTTAGTTATGCATATAACCAAAGCATTATCTCTATATTGAGAGTAGTAAAGCATGGGTTCACAAATGTCAGCTGGCCTCACAGAACAGCCCGTCAAACAGAGCAAGAAATCAGAATGACGAGTCTGATCGTAGGTCTCACCTATCCCTAATCATCTACCAGTCGTCGCTAACGTCAGTAGTGATAAAAGGCTGTTATTATAGTTCTAATTTAATCGAACTAAACAACTAGGTAAAGAGTCCCTGGACTCGTTCCTAACATCATCAATGTACATTAAGAAACATAATCTTGATCAATATACCATCCCTCGGGATATAGGAATAGGACATGATCACGTCCACTATGTACACAAGCCTGTTTGCTGGTGGGACCACCTGCCCACGCCATAGCAAACTCTTCTTATCAGACTCTGCCTTAGAGTCAAGAAGCCTTCTTGAGAATACATGTTCCCCACATGTTCCAAGAGTAATGTTTCCAGTTCTGTCCTCCCAAGTGGTTTAGCCTTGGCCTGAACCGAACTTCATCGTTGGTTTGGCCTACCAACCCATACGTTCATAACTTGCTTTCACATCCCCCATATCCTATATTTCCCCAGTCTCATACAGCCTCCTTGCATCCTTCCATACTTCCAGCACCTTAGCATTCACTCGCACTAGCGCCAGTATGAAAGAAACAGGTAGCTTAGACAAGAATTCAGAACGCATATTTATATCGCGATGGCACGCAGTGTTATCTCGCGTCGAGCTATTCGGCGTTCGGAATTACCCCAGGAAGTATCACATGCCATGACCTAATATATATACACACAATGTCACACCATATATATATATATATATATATATATATATATATATATATATATATATATATATATATAGATATATATATATATATATATATATATAGTACCAAAGCAACTTACCTTTCCACAGAAATCCGCTGTTCCACACAATGAATTCACTATTAAGTTACTACACAATAGTTACATCATTCCTGGTGGCACAGAACTAAGTTCTTCCTTTACTTAGTAACTAAGCACAATTTTGTCTGAATCTCCACCTACCAACTTACCTGGTTTTCTAACCGTTCTTCTGGCTTCAGCAACTGACTGACATAATCTAAGTTTCCACCCGGCACAAGTAACTAGGTGTTATTCTAACACAGCAACCTAATAGATGCAACGATTGGCAATATATGGTACATATATTTGGAACCCAAATCGCCCACATCACATTACGGCGTTCCTAACAGCTGATTCGCGAGCACACAGTAAACAAACCCACGATTCGCCGACCCCTGCGTTATCGATCGGTTTGCTAATTAGTATGCAAGGACATCCGCATAGGTAATGAGGTTAGAACAATGGCGTGTGGAACACACGTACAAAGTTAAATGATTTAAACAAATATCTACCTGAATGACGAGAAACCAGATCTCCAGTCAGCTTCCGAACTGTTCAAGGGCTTCTCAGCTTCCTTTCCATAACAGTCAGCCGAATCATGGTTGAGGTGAGACGCAACACAAAAATGGCTCACATCAGGCCTGCGTCTGTTCTGTTCGAACAACAGTAAGTGAATGACTGGTTTAGCCAATTTCCCGCCTCGTGCCAACTCAATGCGCACTAGAAGCGAGTGCTTCTTGAGAAAAGATACTTTCTCGGGAAACCGTCATTCCCCGCCTAGAGTTTCTTGATCTCTCTGCACGAGAATTTAGAGCGATACCCAGCATCACGGGTTACTCGAATTCCGGTGTTTCGAGAAGATTCTAGATAGTAAGTCCTCCATCGGCTTCCCTCAGTCTATTTTTAGCTGGGAAAGTCCCCGATGACGCGCCAAAATAGTGCGGGATCTTGACGACCCAAGACAGATAAACGCGTTTCGTCACACAGGGTAGGGTAAGATATTGGGTTGTGGTTAGAGCAACTAACTGTGGATATCCTGGGTTGGTGATGTGCATGTCCAGTCATAACGCTTGTGATCGGGTCTGTTTCAGATACTTTGATAAGAAGAAAACGGGTCTGTCAGTTCCAGTGTGACCTAGCATGTAGGGTGTCAGAACAGAGCAGGCAATAGATGTGTGAATCTTTGGTTACACTGTTATTCAGAATCTAAACATCCATACACAGCAGATGTCCCTAACATTTAGGGACCAGAGTTCCAGAAACATACAGGTTACTTCGGGCCTTTAATTTAAGGTTCCTTGCCGTTCAATCTACTACACCAGGATCACGGAAGAGTATACCATCAGTTACCTATTCCATATTCTCCACTTCGTGAGTCGTATCTGATCTCATCGAGTTAGGACAGACGTTGAACGCCTAAGATACTCCATGATTGATACTTATTGTAGGGGTATGAATAGAGAAACGGATAGTTACAAAAAATTAATGTCAACGTTATAGTTTCGCTCAATTCCAACCTGACAAGACAACCTGCAAGTTATAGAGTTCATAACAGATAAGCAGAAAACTATAGTACAGCACACACCATAAGTAAATAAAGCAGTAGGACAAGCGTGGAGACCAGATATCTACAGATAAGATAGACATAAATAATGTCGGGTCTGACGTACACGTCAAGGAGGAGTAGGTTACACGGCTATCTGATTCCGTTGCCGAAGCCTGGGAAAGATCACACAAAAATTTAGGGATATCGAGTAATAACCATGCCGAATACAATTGGCAAGCTGCTGGAGAAGTTAATTGCCAGAAAAATATCAAGGTGTTTTCTCACCTACCCTCGGAGGGCACCGTCCAAAAAGAGAAACCTGGACCAATACAGCAGTTTTTGCCCATGATGTCTATCGAGGTTTCCACTCAGGCATTGAAACCTTTGCTGCAGCGATTGATCTTGAGGACGCGTACAACAAAGTACCATTAGATGTTTTTTAATGCTTCAGCTTCCTGAACTCAAGATAAGTCATTTCCTCCTTAGTTGGATCGCAACAGCCCTCTTCCAGCGGAAAGTAGTTTTTAGATGTGGCAGTTGGACTTCGGAACCAACAACAATATATCCTGGCTTACTACAGGAATCACCAGTATCTCCGGTGCTTTTCAATGCCTACACTGTGAGAATCACCAACGAGCAGATCACTGGACCGGGGAGAACATTGTCATATACCCACGATGTTTTAGTGTATCGTCAGGGTAAGGATAGAGATCAGGTTGCTGTGGAACTACAAACCGAACGCAATCAGCTTGGTGTGTTGAAACTGGCGCATTGGTCAACCCAACAAAGGCAACAGTGACTTGGTTTTCTTTTAATAATCATATTGTCAACACTCTAACACCAACTGGAAAGCTGTGTTCAGAGTCGTGGAAAGAATGCAGGCAATGAATTACCTGGGGATACGTTTTGATCGAAGCCTTGCTTATAATTAGCACATAGACCAGGTGATAACAAAGACCAACCGGAGATTGGCTGCGATGCGGGTGATGGCGGCAGCAAACTGTGAGTAGCGTCATCTATGGCTTCTATACGAGGGGGTGGTCATGTCTGTTTTTGAGTATGCGATGGCGATCCTGACTCTCAGCCGTAAGCAGATAGAACGAATGGAAAGGATACAGAACGAAGATATGCGCATTATTCTTAGATGTACAAGAGATATAGCATGCAAGGCAATGCGCTACCTTCTTGATATTCCAACCATTGAAAATAGAATACAAGTTTGCAGAGCACGCGCCTACTTCAGAGACTGATTGCCTGCCAAACAAAAAAATGGTCATACCCAAGCAGAGATTCAAGGCAGAAAATTTGAACTAGGGGTATACCACAATCTTGCTTTTAAAATGGTTACAATTGTAGCAGATCTATTGTATTACATATAAAATTAAAGAGGATTGCACAAGGAACATGACAGTGTTAATAATAAATTGATAGGTTACAAATATTATGACAATAATGAGAGTTTTAGTAATAACAATTGAAATTAAAGTGTTAAAAATTATGAAAAAAATTCACTTACCAAGGCGTTATTTCATATCCGAATCTGCTAATCCAGTTAAATTTAGTGAATTTTATTACAAACACCAGTTGGGTTCTAGAATATCACAAGAACTGCTCCATAACACGAATAAAACGCAATGAAATCATAACATTATGAAGTACATCATTTTCACACAAAATGGAAAAACCATCATTTTCTTAGATTGTTGGTAGATTGTTGTTGTTCTTAGACTGTTAGATTTTTTTTCTCTATATTATTACCGTCTTCTACATAACTATCTCACTACTGCACAGGTTTGTTTTCGAATCTATCACAAAGTCGTTTACATCACAATAACTATAATATAAAACTGTTTAAAACTGTAATTTTATTAAAATATATGAGGTCCTTCACCAGAAAGTAATGTCACAAAAATTCGAATCACAAAAATCAATTTCGAAACATGTTTTCATGTGTATTCTTCTTTGTCATGCGGGATTTTTGCACACGGAAGCCAGGTAATTCTTTCGTTCTGAAGTTTAACTTAATGGGACACTGAAATGGTGGACTGGAATGGAGAAATGGTTCAGTTTAAACCACGATACTAACAAATCTTTAAAGTGGATTGCGGGCGTCGCACAAGGGTTACGGGGTCTATCAGACGGTCTCAGGCAGGCAATCAGTTAACGCAAACACACAACATCCCCTGCATAGTGAATTTAGGAAGGTGAAAAGGCAGCAGGTTAAAAAGAGGAAGGTCGTGGATGGCTCAAGCCGAAGACATTCTTCAACAGGTGTGTTCACTTAAGGACTTAGAACCTGGCGAAGAGTGGGTACAGGTGCTAAGAGATTTCTATATGTCATTTTCAGTGTGCATCCAACTAGACAGAAAATGCAGACAAGAAAATCCGGCTGCTGTAGAGGCGGAAGTACAAGCGTTGATTTTCGAGAATTTGTTAGACGGTGATGCAGTCATTTACACAGATGGTTCGATCGTCCGACACGTGAGAAGCTCATGGGCCTGTACGCCGCGGGCCGGAGCGAGAACTGTGAAGGAGGACTCTGGTGCTTTCACTGAAACCACAAGTAGCCTGACCATGGAAGTCATGGCAGTAAGTAAAGCAATAACATGGCTCGAGACACAGACATTTACTAGGGCATGTTTCCTTAGCGACTTAATGCTCAAGAGGATAGAGATGGGGTGGACCCGAAGAGAATGGTTGCTATCTCTGGAGCGGTCTCGGCTGGTAATCATTAGTTTCATCTTCGTGCCAGGGCATGCGGGAGTACAAGGAAATGAGCGGGTTGACAAGCTCGCAGGTAAGGTTATTGTGGAGGGCGGATGCGCCATGGACCATGCTGATATTCTGAATGCTCTACGAGAAGTAAGACTTTTGTGAGAACCAAGTGATGACTACGAATCTACAACGATGGTCAGACTTCAAGAACAGCAAATTAAAAAAAGGTGTGGCCAAACAAGAACACTGCGCAGGAAGCCAAAGAAAATTGATAAACCAACACAGAACTGGTGTCGTTAGCCGCTACACGCTGCGGGATTTGCTGAGGAGGGGATCCGAGCACTTATGGACTGAATGGTTCGATGTGGAATGAGGATGATCTGTCGATTAACTAACTAACTAACTAACTAACTAACTAACTAACTAACTAACTAACTAACTAACTAACTAACTAACTAACTAACTAACTAACTAACTAACAGTAGTTTACGGTATGGCGTCGGCGTCGGCCTACAGAGTGTCCGAGAACTGAGTCACTGCTTGCAGCATTTCATTCCACATGGCGGAACGTACAACGTGTTCGTCGTTATCATTGTGATCACTATCATCATCATCATTATCATTGTGATTACTATCATCATCATCATTATCATTGTGATCACAACAATCACTATTGTCATTGTGCTCAACACCATCACTATCATCGTCAACGACATCTTGTAAGACTTGTTAACGACATCGTTGTGATTGCTGTCATCATCATCATCATCATCATCATCATCATAATCATCATCATCATCATCATCATCATCGACATCGTTGTGATTGCTGTCATCATCATCATCATAATCATCATCATCATCATCATCATCATCATCATAATCATAATAATCATCATCATCGACATCGCTGTGATCGCTGTCATCACCATAACCATCATCATCATCATCATCATCATCATCATCATCATCATCATCATCATCATCATCATCATCATCATCATCATCATCATCATCATCATCATCATCATCGACATCACTGATTCTGTTATCATTATCATCATCATTAACATTGCTGATATCACTGTCATCATCACAATCATCAGCGTGTGATTTTCTTTCGGTAGCAACGGGAAAGGACTTCAATGTATTGCATCGATCAAGGACAAACAAGATTGTGGTTCACATCATGTCTTCCCATCCACATCATTTGGGGGAGAAAGAATCACTGAAAGACATTTGCCTTTGTGGCACTGGGTGAAATCATACGGAAACTATACACGTCCAACTCCACAAATATGTGCCCGGAATTTTATAGAACAACATTCAAGAACCACGTCTCTCCATTGGGGACATTTGTGCGCAGTGTGTAGCCTTTGAACAGTTGGGACGTTATCATAAGAGGGTGGCTAGCCACGTACTTACACTCCACTGTCAACTGAAGAATGGTTCTAGTCTTCTCCATTCACTTGTCTGTTGCTCGATCCCAGCAAATGGATCCATCCGTTCATATATTGACGCTGTCGTGAAGTACTCACTCACTAGCGCAGCCCGCCTTCAAATATAAATACAAACATACCAAACAGAAATCACCCTTGTACGCCCATTAAGGCGCAGTTAGCATGTGGTGTTATGTCCATGTTTGTATGTACCGGCGGCCAGGCTGTGTGTGATGTGTGTATGTACCATTTGCCAGGCTGTGTGTGATGTGTGTTGTGTTTGTATGTACCATTCGCCAGGCTGTGTGTGATGTGTGTATGTACCATTTGCCAGGCTATATGTGAGGTGTGTGATGTGTGTGATGTATGTGATGTATGTGATGTATGTGATGTATGTGATGTATGTGATATATGTGAGGTGTGTGATGTGTGTGAGGTGTGTGATGTGTGTGATGTATGTGATGTATGTGATGTATGTGATGTATGTGATGTATGTGATGTATGTGATGTATGTGATGTATGTGATGTATGTGAGGTGTGTGATGTATGTGATGTATGTGATGTGTGTGATGTATGTGATGTATGTGAGGTGTGTGATGTATGTGATGTATGTGATGTATGTGATGTATGTGATGTGTGTGATGTATGTGATGTATGTGAGGTGTGTGATGTATGTGATGTATGTGATGTATGTGATGTATGTGATGTATGTGATGTGTGTGATGTATGTGATGTATGTGATGTGTGTGATGTGTGTGATGTGTGTGATGTATGTGATGTATGTGATGTGTGTGGTGTATGTGATGTGTGTGATGTATGTGATGTGTGTGATGTGTGTGATGTATGTGATGTATGTGATGTATGTGATGTATGTGATGTATGTGATGTGTGTGATGTATGTGATGTATGTGATGTATGTGATGTGTGTGATGTGTGTGATGTATGTGATGTGTGTGGTGTATGTGATGTATGTGATGTATGTGATGTGTGTGATGTGTGTGAGGTGTGTGATGTATGTGATGTGGGTGATGTATGTGATGTATGTGATGTATGTGATGTATGTGATGTGTGTGATGTATGTGATGTGTGTGATGTATGTGATGTATGTGATGTATGTGATGTATGTGATGTATGTGATGTATGTGATGTATGTGATGTGTGTGATGTATGTGATGTATGTGATGTATGTGATGTATGTGATGTATGTGATGTATGTGATGTATGTGATGTATGTGATGTATGTGATGTGTGTGATGTATGTGATGTATGTGATGTGTGTGATGTATGTGATGTATGTGATGAGTGTGATGTATGTGATGTATGTGATGTATGTGATGTGTGTGATGTGTGTGATGTATGTGATGTGTGTGATGTATGTGATGTATGTGATGTATGTGATGTATGTGATGTATGTGATGTATGTGATGTGTGTGATGTATGTGATGTGTGTGATGTATGTGATGTATGTGATGTATGTGATGTGTGTGATGTATGTGATGTATGTGATGTATGTGATGTATGTGATGTGTGTGATGAGTGTGATGTATGTGATGTATGTGATGTATGTGATGTATGTGATGTATGTGATGTATGTGATGTATGTGATGTATGTGATGTATGTGATGAGTGTGATGTGTGTGATGTATGTGATGTATGTGATGTATGTGATGTATGTGATGTATGTGAAGTATGTGATGTATGTGATGTATGTGATGTATGTGATGAGTGTGATGTATGTGATGTATGTGATGTATGTGATGTATGTGATGTATGTGATGTATGTGATGTATGTGATGTATGTGATGTATGTGATGTATGTGATGTATGTGATGTGTGTGATGTATGTGATGTATGTGATGTATGTGATGTATGTGATGTATGTGATGTATGTGATGTGTGTGATGTATGTGATGAGTGTGATGAGTGTGATGTATGTGATGTATGTGATGTATGTGATGTATGTGATGTATGTGATGTATGTGATGTATGTGATGAGTGTGATGTGTGTGATGTATGTGATGTATGTGATGTATGTGATGTATGTGATGTATGTGATGTATGTGATGTATGTGATGTATGTGATGGGTGTGATGAGTGTGATGTATGTGATGTATGTGATGTATGTGATGTGTGTGATGTATGTGATGTATGTGATGTATGTGATGTATGTGATGTATGTGATGTATGTGATGTATGTGATGTATGTGATGTGTGTGATGAGTGTGATGTATGTGATGTATGTGATGTATGTGATGTATGTGATGTGTGTGATGTGTGTGATGTATGTGATGTATGTGATGTATGTGATGTATGTGATGTATGTGATGTATGTGATGTATGTGATGTATGTGATGTATGTGATGTATGTGATGTGTGTGATGAGTGTGATGTGTGTGATGTGTGTGATGTATGTGATGTATGTGATGTGTGTGATGTATGTGATGTATGTGATGTATGTGATGTATGTGATGTATGTGATGTATGTGATGTATGTGATGTATGTGATGTGTGTGATGTATGTGATGTGTGTGATGTGTGTGATGTATGTGATGTATGTGATGTATGTGATGAGTGTGATGTATGTGATGTATGTGATCTATGTGATCTATGTGATGTATGTGATGTATGTGATGTATGTGATGTATGTGATGTATGTGATGTATGTGATGTATGTGATGTGTGTGATGTATGTGATGTATGTGATGTATGTGATGTGTGTGATGAGTGTGATGTGTGTGATGTAGGTGATGTGTGTGATGTGTGTGATGTGTGTGATGTGTGTGATGTGTGTGATGTATGTGATGTATGTGATGTATGTGATGTATGTGATGAGTGTGATGTATGTGATGTATGTGATGTATGTGATGTGTGTGATGTATGTGATGTATGTGATGTATGTGATGTATGTGATGTATGTGATGTATGTGAGGTGTGTGATGTGTGTGATGTATGTGATGTATGTGATGTATGTGATGTATGTGATGTATGTGATGTATGTGATGTATGTGATGAGTGTGATGTGTGTGATGTATGTGATGAGTGTGATGTGTGTGATGTGTGTGATGTATGTGATGTATGTGATGTATGTGCTGTATGTGATGTATGTGATGTATGTGATGTATGTGATGTATGTGATGTATGTGATGTATGTGATGTGTGTGATGTATGTGATGAGTGTGATGTATGTGATGTATGTGATGTATGTGATGTATGTGATTTCTGTGATGTATGTGATGTATGTGATGTATGTGATGTATGTGATGAGTGTGATGTATGTGATGTATGTGATGTATGTGATGTGTGTGATGTATGTGATGTATGTGATGTATGTGATGTATGTGATGTATGTGATGTATGTGATGTATGTGATGTATGTGATGTATGTGATGTATGTGATGTATGTGATGTATGTGATGTATGTGATGTATGTGATGTATGTGATGTATGTGATGAGTGTGATGTATGTGATGTGTGTGATGTATGTGATGAGTGTGATGTATGTGATGTGTGTGATGAGTGTGATGTATGTGATGTACGTGATGTATGTGATGTGTGTGATGTATGTGATGAGTGTGATGAGTGTGATGTATGTGATGTATGTGATGTATGTGATGTATGTGATGTATGTGATGTATGTGATGTATGTGATGTATGTGATGTATGTGATGTATGTGATGAGTGTGATGAGTGTGATGTATGTGATGTATGTGATGTATGTGATGTATGTGATGTGTGTGATGTATGTGATGTATGTGATGTATGTGATGTGTGTGATGTATGTGATGTGTGTGATGAGTGTGATGTATGTGATGTATGTGATGTATGTGATGTATGTGATGTATGTGATGTATGTGATGTATGTGATGTATGTGATGTATGTGATGTATGTGATGAGTGTGATGTGTGTGATGTATGTGATGTATGTGATGTATGTGATGTATGTGATGTATGTGAAGTATGTGATGTATGTGATGTATGTGATGTATGTGATGAGTGTGATGTATGTGATGTATGTGATGTATGTGATGTATGTGATGTATGTGATGTATGTGATGTATGTGATGTATGTGATGTATGTGATGTGTGTGATGTATGTGATGTATGTGATGTATGTGATGTATGTGATGTATGTGATGTGTGTGATGTATGTGATGAGTGTGATGAGTGTGATGTATGT
This sequence comes from Cepaea nemoralis, assembly GCA_014155875.1. Lineage (NCBI taxonomy): Eukaryota > Metazoa > Mollusca > Gastropoda > Stylommatophora > Helicidae > Cepaea > Cepaea nemoralis. Next base: position 36,833 of record JACEFZ010010317.1, on the reverse strand, counting down.
GATGTATGTGATGTATGTGATGTATGTGATGTATGTGATGTATGTGATGTATGTGATGAGTGTGATGTGTGTGATGTATGTGATGTGTGTGATGTATGTGATGTATGTGATGTATGTGATGTATGTGATGTATGTGATGGGTGTGATGAGTGTGATGTATGTGATGTATGTGATGTATGTGATGTGTGTGATGTATGTGATGTATGTGATGTATGTGATGTATGTGATGTATGTGATGTATGTGATGTATGTGATGTATGTGATGTGTGTGATGAGTGTGATGTATGTGATGTATGTGATGTATGTGATGTATGTGATGTGTGTGATGTGTGTGATGTATGTGATGTATGTGATGTATGTGATGTATGTGATGTATGTGATGTATGTGATGTATGTGATGTATGTGATGTATGTGATGTATGTGATGTATGTGATGTATGTGATGTATGTGATGTATGTGATGTGTGTGATGAGTGTGATGTGTGTGATGTGTGTGATGTATGTGATGTATGTGATGTGTGTGATGTATGTGATGTATGTGATGTATGTGATGTATGTGATGTATGTGATGTATGTGATGTATGTGATGTATGTGATGTGTGTGATGTATGTGATGTGTGTGATGTGTGTGATGTATGTGATGTATGTGATGTATGTGATGAGTGTGATGTATGTGATGTATGTGATCTATGTGATGTATGTGATGTATGTGATGTATGTGATGTATGTGATGTATGTGATGTATGTGATGTATGTGATGTATGTGATGTATGTGATGTGTGTGATGTATGTGATGTATGTGATGTATGTGATGTGTGTGATGAGTGTGATGTGTGTGATGTAGGTGATGTGTGTGATGTGTGTGATGTGTTGTGATGTGTGTGATGTATGTGATGTATGTGATGTATGTGATGTATGTGATGAGTGTGATGTATGTGATGTATGTGATGTATGTGATGTGTGTGATGTATGTGATGTGTGTGATGTATGTGATGTATGTGATGTATGTGATGTATGTGAGGTGTGTGATGTGTGTGATGTATGTGATGTATGTGATGTATGTGATGTATGTGATGTATGTGATGTATGTGATGTATGTGATGTATGTGATGAGTGTGATGTGTGTGATGTATGTGATGAGTGTGATGTGTGTGATGTGTGTGATGTATGTGATGTATGTGATGTATGTGCTGTATGTGATGTATGTGATGTATGTGATGTATGTGATGTATGTGATGTATGTGATGTGTGTGATGTGTGTGATGTGTGTGATGTATGTGATGTATGTGATGAATGTGATGTATGTGATGTATGTGATGTATGTGATGTATGTGATGTATGTGATGTATGTGATGAGTGTGATGTATGTGATGTATGTGATGTATGTGATGTGTGTGATGTATGTGATGTATGTGATGTATGTGATGTATGTGATGTATGTGATGTATGTGATGTATGTGATGTATGTGATGTATGTGATGTATGTGATGTATGTGATGTATGTGATGTATGTGATGTATGTGATGTATGTGATGAGTGTGATGTATGTGATGTGTGTGATGTATGTGATGAGTGTGATGTATGTGATGTGTGTGATGAGTGTGATGTATGTGATGTATGTGATGTATGTGATGTGTGTGATGTATGTGATGAGTGTGATGAGTGTGATGTATGTGATGTATGTGATGTATGTGATGTATGTGATGTGTGTGATGTATGTGATGTGTGTGATGTATGTGATGTATGTGATGTATGTGATGCATGTGATGTGTGTGATGTATGTGATGTATGTGATGTATGTGATGTATGTGATGTATGTGATGTATGTGATGTATGTGATGTGTGTGATGTATGTGATGTATGTGATGTATGTGATGTGTGTGATGTATGTGATGTATGTGATGTGTGTGATGTATGTGATGAGTGTGATGTATGTGATGAGTGTGATGTATGTGATGTGTGTGATGAGTGTGATGTATGTGATGAGTGTGATGTATGTGATGAGTGTGATGTATGTGATGTGTGTGATGAGTGTGATGTATGTGATGTATGTGATGTATGTGATGTGTGTGATGTATGTGATGAGTGTGATGAGTGTGATGTATGTGATGTATGTGATGTATGTGATGTATGTGATGTATGTGATGTATGTGATGTATGTGATGTATGTGATGTATGTGATGTGTGTGATGTATGTGAGGTGTGTGATGTGTGTGATGTGTGAGATGTATGTGATGTATGTGATGTATGTGATGTATGTGAGGTGTGTGATGTGTGTGATGTGTGTGATGTATGTGATGTATGTGATGTATGTGATGTATGTGATGTATGTGATGTATGTGATGTATGTGATATATGTGATGTATGTGATGTATGTGATGTATGTGATGTATGTGATGTATGTGATGTATGTGATGTATGTGATGTGTGTGATGTATGTGATGTATGTGATGTATGTGATGTATGTGATGTATGTGATGTATGTGATATATGTGATGTATGTGATGTATGTGATGTATGTGATGTATGTGATGTATGTGATATATGTGATGTATGTGATGTATGTGATGTATGTGATGTATGTGATGTATGTGATGTATGTGATGTATGTGATGTATGTGATGTATGTGATGTATGTGATTTATGTGATGTATGTGATGTATGTGATGTATGTGATGTATGTGATGTATGTGATGTATGTGATGTATGTGATGTGTGTGATGTGTGTGATGTGTGTGATGTGTGTGATGTATGTGATGTATGTGATGTATGTGATGTATGTGATGTATGTGATGTATGTGATGTATGTGATGTATGTGATGTATTTTATGTATGCGATATATGTGATGTATGTGATGTATGTGATGTATGTGATGTATGTGATGTATGTGATGTATGTGATTTATGTGATGTATGTGATGTATGTGATGTATGTGATGTATGTGATGTATGTGATGTATGTGATGTATGTGATGTATGTGATGTATGTGATGTGTGTGATGTATGTGATGTATGTGATGTATGTGATGTGTGTGATGTATGTGATGTATGTGATGTGTGTGATGTATGTGATGAGTGTGATGTATGTGATGAGTGTGATGTATGTGATGTGTGTGATGAGTGTGATGTATGTGATGAGTGTGATGTATGTGATGAGTGTGATGTATGTGATGTGTGTGATGAGTGTGATGTATGTGATGTATGTGATGTATGTGATGTGTGTGATGTATGTGATGAGTGTGATGAGTGTGATGTATGTGATGTATGTGATGTATGTGATGTATGTGATGTATGTGATGTATGTGATGTATGTGATGTATGTGATGTATGTGATGTGTGTGATGTATGTGAGGTGTGTGATGTGTGTGATGTGTGAGATGTATGTGATGTATGTGATGTATGTGATGTATGTGAGGTGTGTGATGTGTGTGATGTGTGTGATGTATGTGATGTATGTGATGTATGTGATGTATGTGATGTATGTGATGTATGTGATATATGTGATGTATGTGATGTATGTGATGTATGTGATGTATGTGATGTATGTTATGTATGTGATATATGTGATGTATGTGATGTATGTGATGTATGTGATGTATGTTGATGTATGTGATATATGTGATGTATGTGATGTATGTGATGTATGTGATGTATGTGATGTATGTGATGTATGTGATGTATGTGATGTATGTGATGTATGTGATGTATGTGATTTATGTGATGTATGTGATGTATGTGATGTATGTGATGTATGTGATGTATGTGATGTATGTGATGTATGTGATGTGTGTGATGTGTGTGATGTGTGATGTGTGTGATGTATGTGATGTATGTGATGTATGTGATGTATGTGATGTATGTGATGTATGTGATGTATGTGATGTATGTGATGTATTTTATGTATGCGATATATGTGATGTATGTGATGTATGTGATGTATGTGATGTATGTGATGTATGTGATGTGTGTGATGTATGTGATGTATGTGATGTATGTTATGTATGTGATATATGTGATGTATGTGATGTATGTGATGTATGTGATGTATGTGATGTATGTGATATATGTGATGTATGTGATGTATGTGATGTATGTGATGTATGTGATGTATGTGATGTATGTGATGTATGTGATGTATGTGATGAGTGTGATGTGTGTGATGTATGTGATGTATGTGATGTATGTGATGTATGTGATGTATGTGAAGTATGTGATGTATGTGATGTATGTGATGTATGTGATGAGTGTGATGTATGTGATGTATGTGATGTATGTGATGTATGTGATGTATGTGATGTATGTGATGTATGTGATGTATGTGATGTATGTGATGTGTGTGATGTATGTGATGTATGTGATGTATGTGATGTATGTGATGTATGTGATGTGTGTGATGTATGTGATGAGTGTGATGAGTGTGATGTATGTGATGTATGTGATGTATGTGATGTATGTGATGTATGTGATGTATGTGATGTATGTGATGAGTGTGATGTGTGTGATGTATGTGATGTGTGTGATGTATGTGATGTATGTGATGTATGTGATGTATGTGATGTATGTGATGGGTGTGATGAGTGTGATGTATGTGATGTATGTGATGTATGTGATGTGTGTGATGTATGTGATGTATGTGATGTATGTGATGTATGTGATGTATGTGATGTATGTGATGTATGTGATGTATGTGATGTGTGTGATGAGTGTGATGTATGTGATGTATGTGATGTATGTGATGTATGTGATGTGTGTGATGTGTGTGATGTATGTGATGTATGTGATGTATGTGATGTATGTGATGTATGTGATGTATGTGATGTATGTGATGTATGTGATGTATGTGATGTATGTGATGTATGTGATGTATGTGATGTATGTGATGTATGTGATGTGTGTGATGAGTGTGATGTGTGTGATGTGTGTGATGTATGTGATGTGTGTGATGTGTGTGATGTATGTGATGTATGTGATGTATGTGATGTATGTGATGTATGTGATGTATGTGATGTATGTGATGTATGTGATGTGTGTGATGTATGTGATGTGTGTGATGTGTGTGATGTATGTGATGTATGTGATGTATGTGATGAGTGTGATGTATGTGATGTATGTGATCTATGTGATGTATGTGATGTATGTGATGTATGTGATGTATGTGATGTATGTGATGTATGTGATGTATGTGATGTATGTGATGTATGTGATGTGTGTGATGTATGTGATGTATGTGATGTATGTGATGTGTGTGATGAGTGTGATGTGTGTGATGTAGGTGATGTGTGTGATGTGTGTGATGTGTGTGATGTGTGTGATGTATGTGATGTATGTGATGTATGTGATGTATGTGATGAGTGTGATGTATGTGATGTATGTGATGTATGTGATGTGTGTGATGTATGTGATGTATGTGATGTATGTGATGTATGTGATGTATGTGATGTATGTGAGGTGTGTGATGTGTGTGATGTATGTGATGTATGTGATGTATGTGATGTATGTGATGTATGTGATGTATGTGATGTATGTGATGTATGTGATGAGTGTGATGTGTGTGATGTATGTGATGAGTGTGATGTGTGTGATGTGTGTGATGTATGTGATGTATGTGATGTATGTGCTGTATGTGATGTATGTGATGTATGTGATGTATGTGATGTATGTGATGTATGTGATGTGTGTGATGTATGTGATGAGTGTGATGTATGTGATGTATGTGATGTATGTGATGTATGTGATGTATGTGATGTATGTGATGTATGTGATGTATGTGATGTATGTGATGAGTGTGATGTATGTGATGTATGTGATGTATGTGATGTGTGTGATGTATGTGATGTATGTGATGTATGTGATGTATGTGATGTATGTGATGTATGTGATGTATGTGATGTATGTGATGTATGTGATGTATGTGATGTATGTGATGTATGTGATGTATGTGATGTATGTGATGTATGTGATGAGTGTGATGTATGTGATGTGTGTGATGTATGTGATGAGTGTGATGTATGTGATGTGTGTGATGAGTGTGATGTATGTGATGTATGTGATGTATGTGATGTGTGTGATGTATGTGATGAGTGTGATGAGTGTGATGTATGTGATGTATGTGATGTATGGATGTATGTGATGTGTGTGATGTATGTGATGTGTGTGATGTATGTGATGTATGTGATGTATGTGATGCATGTGATGTGTGTGATGTATGTGATGTATGTGATGTATGTGATGTATGTGATGTATGTGATGTATGTGATGTATGTGATGTATGTGATGTGTGTGATGTATGTGATGTATGTGATGTATGTGATGTGTGTGATGTATGTGATGTATGTGATGTGTGTGATGTATGTGATGAGTGTGATGTATGTGATGAGTGTGATGTATGTGATGTGTGTGATGAGTGTGATGTATGTGATGAGTGTGATGTATGTGATGAGTGTGATGTATGTGATGTGTGTGATGAGTGTGATGTATGTGATGTATGTGATGTATGTGATGTGTGTGATGTATGTGATGAGTGTGATGAGTGTGATGTATGTGATGTATGTGATGTATGTGATGTATGTGATGTATGTGATGTATGTGATGTATGTGATGTATGTGATGTATGTGATGTGTGTGATGAGTGTGATGTATGTGATGTGTGTGATGAGTGTGATGTATGTGATGAGTGTGATGTATGTGATGAGTGTGATGTATGTGATGTGTGTGATGAGTGTGATGTATGTGATGTATGTGATGTATGTGATGTGTGTGATGTATGTGATGAGTGTGATGAGTGTGATGTATGTGATGTATGTGATGTATGTGATGTATGTGATGTATGTGATGTATGTGATGTATGTGATGTATGTGATGTATGTGATGTGTGTGATGTATGTGAGGTGTGTGATGTGTGTGATGTGTGAGATGTATGTGATGTATGTGATGTATGTGATGTATGTGAGGTGTGTGATGTGTGTGATGTGTGTGATGTATGTGATGTATGTGATGTATGTGATGTATGTGATGTATGTGATATATGTGATGTATGTGATGTATGTGATGTATGTGATGTATGTGATGTATGTTATGTATGTGATATATGTGATGTATGTGATGTATGTGATGTATGTGATGTATGTGATGTATGTGATATATGTGATGTATGTGATGTATGTGATGTATGTGATGTATGTGATGTATGTGATGTATGTGATGTATGTGATGTATGTGATGTATGTGATGTATGTGATTTATGTGATGTATGTGATGTATGTGATGTATGTGATGTATGTGATGTATGTGATGTATGTGATGTATGTGATGTATGTGATGTGTGTGATGTGTGTGATGTGTGTGATGTATGTGATGTATGTGATGTATGTGATGTATGTGATGTATGTGATGTATGTGATGTATGTGATGTATGTGATGTATTTTATGTATGCGATATATGTGATGTATGTGATGTATGTGATGTATGTGATGTATGTGATGTATGTGATGTGTGTGATGTATGTGATGTATGTGATGTATGTGATGTATGTGATGTATGTGATGTATGTGATGTGTGTGATGTGTGTGATGTATGTGATGTATGTGATGTATGTGATGTATGTGATGTATGTGAGGTGTGTAATGTGTGCGATGTGGCCAGGATCGCACCCGCTGTCTTCACTTCCCCTCACATGTTCTAGGACCCACTTCAGGTTGTGTCCAGCTGAGAGGCAGGCCTACTTTGAACATCCACCCTGTTATGGTTTCGAACCTGTGCCCACTAAACTACAGGGGCTATCCACCCCGCCTAAGACCCAAGGCAAACAACGGGCCTGGTGTGTCTGGTCGAGGTTCCGTAACACCCCCCCCCCCCCGTACAAGCCCCGCCTTCTCCCAAAATAGCCAACGAACGTCACCGTTCTAAATATAGATCAAACCGTGACAAACAACCTAGAGATAAAATTTCTTTGGGGAAACAATTTGGTTGGGCGTTTGTTTGTCAACAGGAAAACCATTCCATAGGTTTTGCTAGTTGCCCCAATATCAACTTCTATCTCTGCTACTTCCTCTTTCTACAAATACTAATCAAACCTAAGTGTTTGGTTCTGTTTTGATTCGTGGATCTCGGGGCTATTTCACTTGTCCTTGGGAATTGTAAGTGCAGCGTGCACTTAATTACCTTTTATGTAGCACACGACATGTTCAGTTTGATTATACAGTTGCCCAGGTGTGAAATTATGACATCAGCGACATCACAACCGTCTTTCCTTCACGATAGCCAGATAAACTCACACTGTGATAACCAAATACGTCGCCAGAACTTTCAGTATGCACTGATGAAAAGTAAGAACTGCACTCACACATCTCACGCTGAATGCACCACATTAAGAATCGTCAATTAGACATACCACGTTGAATGTAACACATCAAGAATAGTCAATCAGACTTTGGTGTACTGACTGAGATAAAACAAGACACGCACAGAGGCTCGTGCTGTAAAATTGTAAGAACCATATCTACATAACTCAGACTATATTACCACATATTGCCATCTACATGTTCACTGTGACCTGTGAATTTCGCGTGAAACACTTCTGCATCTGTCCGCTGTTGTTTGTGTTGTGAATTGCATGTTCGAAATAATTTGTGCCAGCTTTTTCGCAAAACTAATTGGTTTGCTTTATGCAGTAATGTGTGGCTACTGGTTTTCTAGTGACTGCCGCTTCCATCGAAGATTTTTTTTTCCCGCGTTTCCATCCTGTTTCAGGATATTGCGGTCAACATCAGCATCTTTCAGCTGTATGTTGATTCCTAGGCTAGATTACGCTGATCAGCACGCCACGACTTTCTGAGCGACCGGCTCCATACTCTCATAAGTCACTGGCGCGACTCGAACCACTTCTAATTCTCGTGCGCTCACGTCAATCCACGAGAGTATTCGGGATTAACGGAGAAAGCTGCTAACCTCCTCGGCCAGGGAGCCGGCTTCCATCGCCGATGAACTGTATTTTTCATGGAGGACTTTTGTGTTGGCATTCTGGCGGCGGGATTATGCACAGAGTACCTGTGCTGGCTGTTGGTTTGTCGAGACTCCTGTTTGTTCCACTTTCGCATGGGCAGTGAGGAGCATTTGGTGTGATATTCACTGGCACAGGAATGGAGCATAATGGGGACGACCCGTTGCTGTGAAGTTGGAACCGCGACTAATGACTAATGTTCACTTCTTGCGGATATATCACCACTGTTTGACACCACATGTTCATTACGTGTGGTTGTATCACCAATTTTGACAACATATTTTCATTACGTGTGATTTTATCATAACTGTCTGATAACACACGTTTGTATTGTGTGGTTGTATCATCACTCTTTGACAATATATGGTTGTATTGTGTGATTGTATCACCACTGTTTAACAATATATGGTTGTATTGTGTGGTTATATCACCACTCTTTTACAATATATGGTTGTATTGTGTGGTTGTATCACCACTCTTTGACAATATATGGTTGTATTGTGTGGTTATATCACCACTCTTTTACAATATATGGTTGTATTGTGTGGTTATATCACCACTCTTTTACAATATATGGTTGTATTGTGTGGTTGTATCACCACTCTTTTACAATATATGGTTGTATTGTGTGGTTGTATCACCACTCCTTGACAATATATGTTTTTATTGTGTGGTTGTATCACCACTCTTTGACAATATATGGTTGTATTGTGTGGTTGTATCACCACTCTTTGACAATATATGGTTGTATTGTGTGGTTGTATCACCACTCTTTGACAATATATGGTTGTATTGTGTGGTTGTATCACCACTCTTTGACAATATATGGTTGTATTGTGTGGTTGTATCACCACTCTTTGACAATATATGGTTGTATTGTGTGGTTGTATCACCACTCTTTGACAATATATGGTTGTATTGTGTGGTTGTATCACCACTCTTTGACAATATATGGTTGTATTGTGTGGTTATATCACCACTCTTTGACAATATATGGTTGTATTGTGTGGTTGTATCACCACTCTTTGACAATATATGGTTGTATTGTGTGGTTATATCACCACTCTTTTACAATATATGGTTGTATTGTGTGGTTGTATCACCACTCTTTGACAATATATGGTTGTATTTGTGTGGTTATATCACCACTCTTTTACAATATATGGTTGTATTGTGTGGTTTATATCACCACTCTTTGACAATATATGGTTGTATTGTGTGGTTGTATCACCACTCTTTGACAATATATGGTTGTAATTGTGTGGTTATATCACCACTCTTTGACAATATATGGTTGTATTGTGTGGTTGTATCACCACTCTTTGACAATATATGGTTGTATTGTGTGGTTATATCACCACTCTTTGACAATATATGGTTGTATTGTGTGGTTGTATCACCACTCTTTGACAATATATGGTTGTATTGTGTGGTTGTATCACCACTCTTTGACAATATATGGTTGTATTGTGTGGTTATATCACCACTCTTTGACAATATATGGTTGTATTGTGTGGTTGTATCACCACTCTTTGACAATATATGGTTGTATTGTGTGGTTATATCACCACTCTTTTACAATATATGGTTGTATTGTGTGGTTGTATCACCACTCCTTGACAATATATGGTTGTATTGTGTGGTTGTATCACCACTCTTTGACAATATATGGTTGTATTGTTGGTTATATCACCACTCCTTTGACAATATATGGTTGTATTGTGTGGTTGTATCACCACTCCCTTGACAATATATGGTTGTATTGTGTGGTTGTATCACCACTCCTTGACAATATATGGTTGTATTGTGTGGTTGTATCACCACTCTTTGACAATATATGGTTGTATTGTGTGGTTGTATCACCACTCCTTGACAATATATGGTTGTATTGTGTGGTTGTATCACCACTCTTTGACAATATATGGTTGTATTGTGTGGTTGTATCATCACTGTTTAATAACACATGTTTGTATTGTGTGATTGTATCACCACTGTTTAACAATATATGGTTGTATTGTGTGGTTGTATCACCACTCTTTTACAATATATGGTTGTATTGTGTGGTTGTATCACCACTCTTTGACAATATATGGTTGTATTGTGTGGTTGTATCATCACTGTTTTAATAACACATGTTTGTATTGTGTGATTGTATCACACTGTTAACAATATATGGTTGTATTGTGTGGTTGTATCACCACTCTTTTACAATATATGGTTGTATTGTGTGGTTGTATCACCACTCTTTGACAATATATGGTTGTATTGTGTGGTTATATCACCACTCTTTGACAATATATGGTTGTATTGTGTGGTTGTATCACCACTCCTTGACAATATATGGTTGTATTGTGTGGTTGTATCACCACTCTTTGACAATATATGGTTGTATTGTGTGGTTGTATCATCACTGTTTAATAACACATGTTTGTATTGTGTGATTGTATCACCACTGTTTAACAAAACATGTTTGTATTATGTGGTTGTATTATCACTGTTTGATAACATGTATGTGTACAGTGTGGTTGTATCATCACTCTTTGACAATATATGGTTGTATTGTGTGGTTGTATCATCACTGTTTAATAACACATGTTTGTATTGTGTGATTGTATCACCACTGTTTAACAAAACATGTTTGTATTATGTGGTTGTATTATCACGTTTGATAAAACTGTATGTGTACAGTGTGGTTGTATCATCACCCTTGACAATATATGGTTGTATTGTGTGGTTGTATCACCACTCTTTGACAATATATGGTTGTATTGTGTGGTTGTATCATCACTGTTTAATAACACATGTTTGTATTGTGTGATTGTATCACCACTGTTTAACAAAAACATGTTGTATATGTGGTTGTATTATCATGTTTGATAACAGTATGTGTACAGTGTGGTTGTACTCACCACTCTTTGACAATATATGGTTGTATTGTGTGGTTGTATCACCACTCTTGACAAAAATATGGTTGTATTGTGTGGTTGTATCACCACTCTTTGACAATATATGGTTGTATTGTGTGGTTGTATCATCACGTTTAATAACACATGTTTGTATTGTTGATTGTATCACCACTGTTTAACAAAAATGTTGTATTATGTGTTTTATTAGTCACTGTTTGATCAACATGTATGTGTACAGTGTGGTTGTATCATCACTCTTTGACAACACACGTTTGTATTGTGTAGTTTTATTACCACCTGTTGACACGTTGTATGGTGTAGATGTACCATCAGTGTTTGGTATGTTTGTATGTGTGGTTGTATCATCACTGTTTGACAAAATGTTTGTATTGTGTGGTTGATCATCACTGTTTAATAACACATGTTGGTATTGTGATTGTATCACACTGTTTAAAAAAACATGTTTGTATATGTGGTTGTATTATCACTGTTTGATAACATGTATGTGACAGTGTGTTGTATTCAATCTTTGACAAAATACGTTGATTGTGTAGTTTTATTACCACTGTTGACACGTTTGTATGGTGTAGATGTACCATCAGGTTTGGTTAGGTTGTATTGTGTGGTTGTATCATCACTGTTTGACAACACGTGTTTGTATTGTGTATAAATGTATTTGTCTGTGCCTAAAATATTGAATTCCCAGCAATTGCCACTGTTTGTATGCAGTCTGCGGGTCACATTGTTGAACATGCAATGACAATTAGCCTTTGTATTATAACATGTTGTGTCATCTGCAAACACAATAAAGCCGTTCTTCCTATTACATTTGAGATTCGTTTATTCTTAATATGATTGAATTTCTTTTGTTGCGACTTTTTCTCGCGTCTTCACTTGTAAATACACATCGTTGTGCTCTGTTGAATTCAGTTTTTTATGGTTCAATTTTTTTATTCAAACGGAATATAAATCTATCGCAAGGTTATTGCATTTTGAGTTGTAATCGTTCCTGGATACAGATGTCTGCTAAATAACATCAAGAGAAGATGTGACGTCCTGCGAATAAAGTTGTGGTTACATAACGATGATAAACCGACAGATCTAACTTCTGCTGTTGTTGTTTACAGAAGTAATTTTAAAGGCGAAAAGGTAACACAAGTAAACAAAACAGTTGGTACTAAAAAGTGAATAAATATTAAGATGAGTAATCCTTGATGTTTCTAGGTATCTAAATATTGAATCATTCGTGCAAGATGACATTCATTTAGGGTAATGTGACTGTCTTTCATTGTGAAATTACTTTTAATTGCAGGAAGATGATTTCTGTTTATAATACTTCACTGTTTCACTTACAGTAAAATAGCGTTTACCTAGCATAAAGTGATATATTTATTAAAGATGATTTTATTGATTGTAAAGTGAGTTTCTTTTATTGTAAAGTGAATTCCGTGTGATTGATTCCGTTGATAGTAAATGATATTATTATTGTAAGATAACGCAAATGTATAATAAAGTGACATTTATTATAGTAAAGTGCGTTTGTGGTGTGTGTGTGTGGTTATATATATATATATATATATATATATTATATATATATTATACATATATATATATATTATATATAAATATATTATAGATATATATATATATATATATTATATTGCTATATATATATTATATATATAGATATATATATATATATATATATATTATATTTATATATATTATTATATTATATAGATTATATATATATATATATATATAGATATATATCCATATCACTATATATAATATATATATATATATATATATATATATATATATATACATATATATATATAATATATATATACATATATATATACACACAAACACACACACACAAACGCACTTACTAATAACAAATGTAACTTTATTATACATTTACGTTATCTTACAATAAATAATATCATTTTACTATCAACGGAAATCACATCACACGGAAGTCACTTACAATAAAAGAAACTCACTTTACAATAAATAAAAATCATCTTTAATAAATAAAATATCACTTTATGCTAGGTAAACGCTATTTACTGTAAGTGAAACAGTGAAGTATTATAAACAGAAATCATATTCCTGCAATTAAAAGTAATTTCACAATGAAAGACAGTCACATTACCCTAAATGAATGTCATCTTGCCACGAATGATTCAATATTAGATAACAGAAACATCAAGGATAACTAATCTGTAATATTATTCACTTTTAGTACCAACTGTTTTTGTTTACTTGTGTTACCTTTTCGCCTTAAAAATTACTTCTGTAAACAACAACAGCAGAAGTTAGATCTGTCGGGTTATCATCGTTATGTAACCACAAACATTTATTCGCAGGACGTCACATCTTCTCTTGATGTTATTTAGCAGGACAATCTGTATCCAGGAACGAATTACACTCAAAAATGCAATAACATTGCGATAGATTTATATTCCGTTTGAATAAAAAAATGAACCAGAAAAACTGAATTCAACAGAGCACAACGATTGTGTATTTACAAAGTGAAGACGAGAGAACAAAAGTCGCAACAAAAGAAATCAATCATATTAAGAATAAACGAATCTCAAATGTAATAGGAAAGAACGGCTTTTATTGTGTTGCAGATGAAAACAACATGTTATAATACAAAGGCTAATGTCATTGCATGTTCAACAATGTGACCCGCAGAATGCATACAAACAGTGGCAATTGCTGGGAATTCAATAGTTAGGGCACAGACAAATACAGTTTATACACAATACAAACACGTGTTGTCAAACAGTGATGATAACCACCACACAATACAAAACATACAAACACTGATGGTGTACATCTACACCATACAAACGTGTCAAACGTGGTAATAAAACTACACAATACAAACGTATGTTGTCAAAGAATGATGATACAACCAAACTGTACACATACATGTTATCAAACAGTGATAATACAACCACATAATACAAACATGTTTTTGTTAACAGTGGTGATACAATCACACAATACAAAACATGTGGTATTAAACAGTGATGATACAACCACACATACAAACATGTTGTCAAACAGTGATGATACAACACCACACAATACAAACATACCAAAACACTGATGGTACATCTACACCATACAAACGTGTCAAACAGTGGTAATAAAACTACACAATACAAACGTGTGTTGTCAAAGAGTGATGATACAACCACACTGTACACATACATGTTATCAAACAGTGATAATACAACCACATAATACAAACATGTTTTGTTAAACAGTGGTGATACAATCACACAATACAAACATGTGTTATTAAACAGTGATGATACAACCACACAATACAACCATATATTGTCAAAGAGTGGTGATACAACCACACAATACAACCATATATTGTCAAGGAGTGGTGATACAACCACACAATACAACCATATATTGTCAAAGAGTGGTGATACAACCACACTGTACACATACATGTTATCAAACAGTGATAATACAACCACATAATACAAACATGTTTTGTTAAACAGTGGTGATACAATCACACAATACAAACATGTGTTATTAAACAGTGATGATACAACCCACACAATCAACCATATATTGTCAAAGAGTGGTGATACAACCACACAATACAACCATATATTGTCCAAGGAGTGATGATACAACCACACTGTACACATACATGTTATCAAACAGTGATAATACAAACACATAATACAAAACATGTTTTGTTAAACAGTGGTGATACAATCACACAATACAAACATGGTTATTAAACAGTGATGATACAACCACACAATAAAACCATATATTGTCAAAGAGTGATGAACAACCACACTGTACACATACATGTTATCAAACAGTGATAATACAACCACATAATACAAACATGTTTGTTAAACAGTGGTGATACAACACACAATACAAACATGTGTTATTAAACAGTGATGATACAACCACACAATACAACCATATATTGTCAAGAGTGGTGATACAACCACACAATACAACATATATTGTCAAGGAGTGGTGATACAACCCACACAATACAACCATATAATTGTCAAAGAGTGGTGAATAAACACACAACAAACATATATTGTCAAGAGAGTGGTGATACAACCACACAATACAACCATATATTGTAAAAGAGTGGTGATACAACCACACAATACAACCAATATTGTTAAACAGTGGTGATACAATCACACAATACAACACGGTGGTGTTATTAAACAGTGATGGATACAACCACACAATACAACCATATATTGTCAAAGAGTGGTGATACAACCACACACAATACAACCATATATTGTAAAAGAGTGGTGATACAAACCACACAAGACAACACAGATATTGTTAAACAGTGGTGATACAATCACACAATACAAACATGTGTTATTTAAAAAGTGATGATACAACCACACAATACAACCATATATTGTCAAAGAGTGGTGATACAACCACACAATACAACCATATATGTCAAGGAGTGGTGAATACAACACCACATACAACCATATATTGTCAAAGAGTGGTGATACAACCACACAATACACACCATATATTGTCAAGGAGTGGTGATACAACCAACACAATACAACCATATATTGTCAAGGAGTGGTGATACAACCACACAATACAACCATATATGTCAAAGAGTGGTGATATTAACCACACAATACAACCATATATTGTCAAAGAGTGGTGATACAACCACACAATACAACCATATATTGTCAGGAGGGGGTGTGATACAACCACACAATACAACCATATATTGTAAAAGAGTCGGGTGATAAACCACACAATACAACCATATATTGTCAAAGAGTGGTGATACACAACACACAATACAACCATTATATTGTCAAAGAGTGGTGATATAACCACACAACTACAACCATATTGTCAAAGAGTGGTGATACAAACCACACAATACAACCATATATTGTCAAAGAGTGGTGAGACAACACACAATACAACCATATATTGTCAAAAGAGTGGTGATATAACCACACAATTACAACCATATTGGTCAAAGAGTGGTGATACAACCACACAATACAACATATATTGTCAAAGAGTGGTGATATAACCACACAAGACAACCATATAGTGTCAAAGAGTGGTGATACAACACACCAATACAACCATATTTTCAAAGAGTGGTGATATAACACACCAAACAACCATATATTGTTAAAAAGAGTGGTGATATAACACCCAATACAAACCATATATTTCAAAGAGTGGTGATACAACCACAACAATACAACCATATATGTAAAAGAGTGGTGATATAACCACACAATACAACCATATATTGTCAAAGAGTGGTGATACAACCACACAAACAAACATATATTGTCAAAGAGTGGTGAATAACCACACAATAAAACCATATATGTCAAAGAGTGGTTGATACAACCACACAATACAACCATATATTGTCAAAGAGTGGTGATACAACCACACAATACAACCAATATTGTCAAAGAGTGGTGATACAAACCACAACAATACAACCCATATTGTCAAAGAGTGGGGATACAACCACACAATACAACCATATTATAGTCAAAGAGTGGTGATACAAACACACAATACAAACATATATTGTCAAAGAGTGGATACAACCACAACAATACAACCATATATGTCAAAGAGTGGATACAACCACACAATAAAAACCATATATTGTCAAGAGCGTGATGATACAACCACACAATACAACAAATATGAAAGAGTGGTGATACAACAACAACAATACAACCATATATTGTAAAAGAGTGAGTGATCTAACCACACAAATAAACCATTATATTGTAAAAGAGTGGTGATATAACCACACAATACAACCATATATGTCAACGAGTGGTGATACAACCACACAAATACAACCATATATTGTAAAAGAGTGGGGATTAACCACACAATAACAACCATATAGTGTTAAACAGTGGGGATACAATCACACAATACAACCATATATTGTCAAAGAGTGATGATGAGACAACCACACAATACAAACGTGTTGTTATCAGACAGTTATGATAAAATCACACGTAATGAAAATATGTTGTCAAAAATGGTGACACAACCACACGTAATGAACATGTGGTGTCAAACAGTGGTGATATATCCGCAAGAAGTGAACATTAGTCATTATCGCGGTTCCAACTTCACAGCAAACGGGAGTCCCCATTATGCTCCATTCCTGTGCCAGTGAATATCACACCAAATGCTCCTCATGCCCCATGCGAAAAAGTGAAACAAACAGGAGTCTCGAAAACCAACAGCCCGCACAGGTACTCTGTGCATAATCCGCCGCCAGAATGCAACACAAAATCCTCCATGAAAAATACAGTTCCATCCGCGATGGAAGCCGGCTCCCTGCCGAGAGGTTAGCAGCTTTCTCCGTTAATCCCGAATACTCTCGTGGATTGACGTGAGCTGCACGAGAATTAGAAGTGTGTTCGAGTCGCGCCAGTGATTATGCGAGTATGGAGCGGTTCGTCTCAGAAAGTCGTGGCGTTGCTGATAGCGTAATCTAGCCTAGGAATCAACATACAGCTGAAAGATGCTGATGTTGACCGCAATATCCGGAAACAGGATGGAAACGCGGGAAAAAAAAATCTTCGATGGAAGCGGGCAAGTCACTAGAAAACCAGTAGCCACACATACTGCCTAAAGCAAACCAATTAGTTTTGCGAAAAAAGAGGCACAAATTATTTCGAACATGCCTTCACAACCCAAACAACAGCGACAGATGCAGAAGTGTTTCACGCGAAATTCACAGGTCACAGTGAACATGTAGCTGGCAATATGTGGTAATATAGTCTGAGTTATGTAGATAGTGTTCTTACAATTTTACAGCACGAGCCTCTGTGCGTGTCTTGTTTATCTCAGTCAGTACACCAAAGTCTGATTGACTATTCTGATGTGTTAAATTCAACGTGGGATGTTAATTGACGATTTTAATGTGGTGCATTCAGCGTGGAGATGTGTGAGTGCAGTTCTTACTTTTCATCAGTGCATACTGAAAGTTCGGCGACGTATGGTTAGCACAGTGTGAGTTTACTGGCTATCGTGAAGGAAAGGACGGTTGTGATGTCGCTGATGTCATAATTCACCCCTGGGCAACTGTATAATCAAACTGAACATGGCGTGTGCTACAAAAAGGTAATTAAGTGCACGCGCACTGTACAATTCCCAAGGACAAGGGAAATAGCCCGAGATCCACGAATCAAAACAGAACCAAACACTTAGGTTTGATTAGTAGGGGGAGAAAGAGGAAGGAGCAGAGAGAGAAGTGGATATTGGGGCAACTAGCAAAACCTATGGAAAGGGGGGCCTGTTGACAAACAACGCCCCAACCAAATTGTTTCCCCAAAGAAATTTTATTCTCCGAGGGGTTGGTCACGGTTGGATGCTAGAGCGAACGGTGACGGGCGTTGGCTTTGGGGGGAGGAAGCGGGGCTGGGACGGGGGGGGGGGGGGGGGGGACGGAACCGCGACCAGGACAACCAGGCCCGTGGGGGCTGGGGGCTAGGCGGGGGGGAGAAGCCCTGTAGGTTTAGGGGGCACAGGTTCGAAACCAGAACAGGGGGATGGGCAAAGGGGCGGCCGCGCAGCTGGGACACAACCGGATGGGGGGCGAGAACAGGGGGGAGGGAAGGGAAGACAGCGGGGGCGAGCCGGGCACAGCGCACACAGGACACACAGCACAGACAGCACAGACAGCAAAGACAGCATCCGGCATAAAGCACAGACAGCACACACAGCACACACAGTCACAGACAGCACAGACAGCACAGACAGCACAGACAGACGACACACAGACAACACACACAGCACAGACATACACAGACAGAACAGACATCACAGACAGCACAGACAGCACAGAGAGCCAGACAGAAAAGACAGCACAGACAGAACAGACAGCACAGACAGCACAGACAGCACAGACAGCACATACTCACAGACCAGCACAGGACAGCACACACAGCACACACAGCACACACAAGAACAGACAGCACAGATCAGCACAACAGCAGACAGCACAGACAGCACAGACAGCACAACAGCACAGACAGCACAGAAGAGCAACAGACAGCACAGACAGCAGACAGCAAGACAGCACAGACATCACAGACAGCACATACAGCACAGACAGAACAGACAGCACAGACAGCACAGAAGAAGCACAGATCAGCAGACAGCACAGTACAGCACAACAGCACAGACAGCACAGAGAGCACAGACAGAACATGACAGCACATACAGCCACAACAGCACAGAAGCACAGACAGCACAGAGAGCATCAGACACCACAGACAGCACATACAGCACAACAGCACAGACAGCACACACAGCAACACAGCACACACCGCACAGAAAGCACCACAGCACAGACAGCACAGAAGCGCACACAGCACAAACAGCACACACATCACAGAAAGCACACACAGCACAACAGCACATGAGTTCGTACAGACAGCACAGACATCACAGACAGCACAGAAGAACAGACACACAGAACAGCACAGACAGCACACTAGCACGCAGCACAAGACAGCACACCACAGCATATCACAGACATGCACAGACAGCCACAGAACAGCACACGCAGCACAAAAGCACTCCATACAGCACACGCAGCACGACAGCACAGCTCAGCACTAGACAGCACACGCAGCACAAAACAGCCACAGACAGACACGCAGCACAACAGCACAGCCAGCACAGACAGCAATACAGCATCAGACAGCACCTAAAGCACATACACACAGACGCACATCAGCACAGTACAGCAACACTAAGCACAAGCAGCCAGACAGCACACACACAAAGACAGCACAGAACATCCCAGATCAGCACAATCAGCACACACAGCACTAGACAGCACACGCAGCATCAGACATCACACGCATCACAGACAGCACACGCAGCACCCACAACAAGACAGCACAAGCAGCACAGCCAGCACAAGCAGCACAGACAGCACACACAGCACAGACAGCACAGACAGCAACACAGCACAGACAGCACAGACAGCACAGACAGTCACACACAGCACAGACAGCACAGACAGCACAGACAGCACAGACAGCACACAACAGCACAGAGCACATACCGTCACAGACATCACACACAGAAGGGCATCGAGACAGACAACATACACACAGATAGCACACACCTCACAGACATCACAAATCAGCACATACAGCACATACAGCACAGTACAGCACAGACAGCCATCACGCAGCACACGCAGCACAGACAGCACCAACACAGCACAGACAGCACAGACAGCACAGACATCACACGCAGCACACACAGCACAAACAGCACACGCAGCACAGACAGCACACTACAGCACAGACAGCACAAGCAGCAAGAACAGCACGGACAGCACAGACAGCACAGACAATAGCTACAGACAGCACATAATGCACATGACAGTCACAGACAGCACATGACATCAAAGACAGCACAGACACAACAGATAAGCACAGACAGGCATGACCGTCACAGACAGACAACACAAGAACAGCACAGACAGCAAGACAGCACGACGGCCAGACATACATCACAACAGCACAGACAGCACAACAGCACAGACAGCACAGAAAGCACAGACAGCACAACAGCACAGACAGCACAGAAGCATCATACAGCACACACACACAGACACACATACATCACAGACAGAACGACAGCACAGACAGCACATATCAGCAAGAGACAGCACATACAGCACAGACAGCACACACAGACACACACATCACAGCAGCCATACAGCACACACACAGCACAATCGAAAGACAGCACAGAAATCACAGACACACAGACTAGCACAGACAGCACAAGACATGCACTACAGCACATACAGCACACACAGCACACACCGCACATACAGCACAATCAGCAGCAGACAGCACAGACAGCACCGGACATCCACAGACAGCACACAACAGCACCGAAAGCACAGACAGCACAGACATCACACGCGAGACCTACTCGCACATAGCAGCACAGACAGCACAGACAGCAACACAGCACACACATCACACACATCACAAAACGCACCTTCAGCACACACAGCACACGCAGCACACACAGACCCAGACATCACAGACAGCACAGACAGCACACCCCAGCACAGACAGCACGACAGCACAGAAGCACAGACAGCACAGAATCACAGACATCACAGACATCACAGCACAAGCCACAGTACAGCACAGCAGAGCACAGCACCACAGACAGCACACGCAGCACAGACATCACCTACAGCACAGACAGCACACACAGCACACACAGCACAGACAGACACACAGCACAGACAGCACATACATTCACAGACAGCACAGACAGCACAGGACACGCACAGACGCACAGACAGCACAGACAGCACAAACAGCAAACACACACACACAGCACACCACAGCACATCACATCACACGCAGCACAAAAGCACAGACAGCACAGAACAGCACAGACAGCAACAGACAGCACAGAAATCACAGGACAGCACGACAGGCACAGACAGCACAGACAGCACAGACATGCAAGAGCATCCACAGGACAGTCACAGACAGCACAGACAGCACAAACAGCACAAACAGCACAGACAGCAAAGACAGCAATACAGCACAGACAGCACACGCAGCACACACAGCACAGACAGCACATACAGCACAGACAGCACAGACAAGCACATACAGCACAGACAGCATCAGACAGACAAACAGCAAAACAGCACATACAGCACAGACATAAAGACACACACGCAGCACACCCAGCACAACAGCACAGACAGCACAGACAGCAAAGACAGCTAAAGACAGCCCCCAACACAGACAGTCACACACAGCACACGCATCACAGACAGCACAGACAGCACAGACATACACAGACAGCAAGACAGGAACGACAGCACATGACAGCACACGCACCACACGCAGCACAGACATCAACCACATCACAGAAGCACAACAGCATTAGACAGCACAGACAGCACCAGACAGCACACACAGCACAAGACAGCACAGACGCACAGACAGCACAGACAGCACAGACAGCACAGACATCACAGGACAGCACCCAAAGTGCACCAGACATCACACGCAGCACAGACAGCACAGAAGCACAGACAGCACAGACGGCACAGACAGCACATGACACCACAGACAGCACAGACATCACAACAGCACACCACAGCCCGCAGCACAGACAGCACAGACAGGCACCGACTAGCACAGACAGCATAAACAGCACATACAGCACAGACAGCACATACATGCACAGAGATCACAGACAGAACAGAAATCTAAAGAAACACAGACAGCACCAGACAGCACAAGAGCACAGACAGAACAGACAGCACAGACAGCACAGACAGCCACACAACAGCAAGTAACAGCACAGACAGCACCGAAGCAAACAAGAAAATAACATAAGTCACAGAGATCGCGACATAAAATACATCACAGACAGCACAGACAGCACAGACAGCCACATACATCACAGACAGACATACAGACACAGACAGCATAGACATCACACAGCAAACACAGCACACACAGCCACACAGCAAAGACAGCACAGACAGCACAGACAGCACAGGACAGCACAGTACAGCACAGACATGCACATAAAGCACCAGACAGCACAGACAGCACAGACAGCACAGACAGCACAGACAGCAGCATAACAGCAAAGACAGCACAGACAGCACAGACTGGCACAGACAGCCATCAGGGAGCACAGACTGCACAGACAGCACAGACAGCACATACAGCACCGACAGCACAGAGAGAACAGACAGAAACCACAGCACAGACAGCATAAGACAGCACAGACAGCACAGACAGCACAAGAAGCACGACAGCACAGACTAGCTACAGACAGCACAGACAGCACAGACCGCAAAGACAGCACACACAGCAAACACCGCACAGCACCGCACAGAACAGCACAGACAGCACAGACAGCACAGCACACGCACACAGCACCACAGCACACACCGACATACAGCACACACAGCACAGACAGCACAGACAGCACAGAAAGCAAGACAGCACAGACAGCACAAGACATGCACAGACAGCACGAGAGCACAGAACAATCACACGCAGCACACGCAGCACAACAGAACACACAGCACAGACAGCACAGACAGCACAGACATCACACGCAGCACACACAGCACAGACAGCACACGAGCACAGACAGCACACGCATCACAGACAGCACCCATCAGCACACACATCACAGACAGCACACGCAGAACATACAGCACAGCAGCACAGACATCACACAACATCACATACAGCACAGACAGAACACACAGCACAGACAGCTAAATGACAGCACAGACATCACAACAGCATAAGACAGCAACAGGACAGCAAAGACAGCAAGACAGCACAGCCACACAGAAAGGCACAGCCAGCACAGACAGCCAGACACACGCAAAGCACAGACATGCACATACAGCACAGACAGCACAGACATCACAGACAGCACAGGACAGCACAGATGAGAGCAGAAAGAAAAGACAGCACGACAGCACAGACAGCACAGACATCACAGACAGACAGACAGCACAGACAGCAGCGACAGCACAGACAGCACACAAGCACACACAGCACACAATAGCACACACAGCCACGAACAGCACAGACAGCACAGACAGCACAAGACAGGCGACATCACAGCACGAACAGCACAAAAGCACAGCCAGCACATACAAGCAAGACAGGCACAGACAGCACAGACAGCACAGACAGCACAGAAGCACAGACAGAACATACGCACAGACAGCACATATATCCACAAAAGCACAGACACACAGACAGCACAGACAGCACAGACAGTCACAGAGTCAAGACAACAGACAGCACAGAAATCACAGACATGCACAGACACACAGACAGCACACACAGCAAGCCAGCACAGAAGAAGACGCAACAGACAGCAAAGACAGGCACAAACCACGCACAGACAGCACAGAGAGCAAATAAGCACAGACAGACAAGCAGCACAGAAAGCACAGACAGCCACAGAAGCAGACAAGCAGAAAGGACCAGAAGAAAGAAGGACGCACAGCGGGATAGGACAGCAAAGTACGGCAGGACAAGGATGGGAAATCAAGACAGAACAAAGGGCACCAGGGGGGGAAAAGAAAAGCAGGGGATCAAGACAGCAATCCAGGATCAGCAATCTAGAAAAGAGAAAAAGACTTAGAGTGAGGCAGGGGCAGGGAAAGAGGGGCAGGGGACAGGGAGGGACAGAGGGGTAGAGAATAGAAACAGGAGAGAGGAAAGGAGAGGCACGAGAGGAACTCAGGCAGGAATGGAAAGGAAGGAGAAACAGAGCAAAGTGGACAAAGAAAAGATCTGAAGTAAGAGGGAAGAAGGGTGGAGGGAAGAGACAGGAACAGAGCATGCAACGGGAAAGAAGGAAGGGGAGGGGAAGGAGGCGAAGGGAGGGAGTAAAGTCACAGCACGAGGAGTAAAACAGAGGGAGAGTGGAGCAAGGGTGGGACAGCGCAGCAGACCGAGAAGACGGGGAGGGGGCTGAGAAAGGACAAAGAAAGAGGGGAGGGGTGAGAGCAAGGGGCACGGAAGGATACCCAGAAAGGGCAAGAAGAAGGACAGCAACGTAGGGATGAGACGCAAGGTACGAACAAAAAAGAGCAAGGGGGAAAAGAGCAGGCAAGGGGAGGGAATGACGCACAAACACGAGACACCAGAAGAGCAAGGAAGGTAGGAGAGCAACAAGCAGAGATCGAAGGACAGAAGACAGTGGGAGAGCAAGAAGAGCTAGGAGATAGCGGAAAAGAAAGAAAGGAAAGGGACAGGCAAAAAAGGGACAGAGAAACAGGCGGAGAAAGAGGAAAGGATAGACGTACAAGACAGGAAGGGAGAAGGCAAATAGAGCAGGGAAACAGAGTAAGACAGAAAGGAGAGGAGCGGACAGCAGACAAAAGCACAGATCAGGTTTGAACAGAATAAAACAGCAGATGAATGGACCAACAGGAAAAAGAGAGACCAGTAAAGGGAAATAGAACACTGACATAATAGGACAAGCGTTTAAAGAGAGAAGGGTGAAGACAATGAATAAGATAGGCAGAGCAAGATCAAGAGTAACAAAGGAGAAAGCGATAATATGAGGGGGGTAGAATAGGCCAAGAGAAAAGAGGCATAAAGAGATAAAGTGTGGGGGATGATGGGGAGAGTAGAATGAAGGGAGTAGCGACAGAAGAATGATACAGAGGGAGTGGGCATGGAATGGCATCAAGAGAAGGCAGAAGGGGAAAGACACGAAAGGACAGAAGCAGCAAGAAGACACAGGCAAAAACATGGAGCATAAGATAAGGGAACGTAGGAACGAAGACATTGGAGAAAAGACGCAAGCCAGGTGGAATAGAGGAAGAGTGTGGGCGAAAAGAAGACGACAAGAACAGGGGTCAAAAGGGAGGGGAGAACAAGGAAAGGAGCAGTGTAGAAAGAGGAGGAGGAATCAAAGTGGGTTACAAGAAGCAGGAAGGAGAGATCACAGCAAGGTAAGAAGAGAGAACAGGGGGAGTGTGGGCAAAAAAGAATAGAGAAGACGCGAGGGCAAACAGACAGGAGGGAGAGGACAGAAGCAAGAAAAGCACATAAAGAGGAAGGAAAGCAGTTATGTAGAAGGCAGAGATGACATTGAAACAATAAGCAAATGAAGAAGCAGGAGAAGGTGAAGACAGAGGAAATATTAGGTTTAGTAAAAGTGGAGTAGATTAGAAGTGATGGTGGCATGGTAAGAAAGAGAAGTACAGAAAATTGAAGAGAAAGACGGGATGGGAACAGAACCATCAGGAGGCAGGGAAGTGAAAACAGAGCCCAAGGGAGGGACAAAGGGAATGGAGGAAACAAGAAATCGAAGATAAAGGACGGGGGAGAGACAGCACAGACAGCACACACAGCACACACCAGCACACACCGCACAGTACAAACAGACAGCACAGACAGCCACAGACAGCGCACACAGCACAACACAGCACACACATGCACAGAAGCACACACAGCACAGACAGCACAGACAGCACAGACAGCAAATACAGCACAGACAGCACAGACAGCAAACACAGCAATACAGCACAGACATCACAAGCATCACACGCAGCACAGACAGCACACACAGCACAGACAGACAGACAGCACAGACAGCACACGCAGCAACACAGCACAGACAGCACACTCAGCACACCATCACACTCAGCACAGACACAACGCAGCACACACAGCACAGACATCACACGACACCGACATCACACGCAGCACATACAGCACACACATCACAGAAGCACATAACAGCACACACAGCACAGACAGCACTAACAGCACATACAGCACACACAGCACAGACAGCACAGACATCACAGACATCACAGACAGCACAGAAATCACAACAGCACAGACAGCAACACACATCAAATGCACACAGACAGCACAGACAGCACAGACAGCACACACATCACATACATCACACACATCACATACAGCACAAGCACATACATCACATACATCACACTCATCACACCTCACAGACATCACACACAGCACCTACAGCAATACATCACAGACAAGACACGCAGCACACACATCACATACAGCACATCACAATACAGTCACACACAGCACAAACGCAGCACACGCAGCACAGACAGCACAGACATCACAGGACAGCACAGACAGCACAGACAGCACAGACAGCACAGACAGCACAGACAGCACAGACAGCACAGACAGCACAGACAGCACAGACAGCACAACAGCACAGACATCACCACACAGCACAGACAGCACATACAGTCAACGACAGCACACGCATACAACAGCACAGACAGCACAGACAGCACAGACAGCAAGACAGCACATGACAGCACAGACAGTCACAGACAGCACAGACAGCACACGCAGCACATACAGCACACAATCACAGACAGCACAGACAAACAACAGCACAGACAGAAAATACACACATGACAGCACATCACAGCAACACAGCCAGACAGCACACACATCACACAAATCAACACGGCAGCACAGACAGCACACACAGCACGCAGCACAGACAGCACAGACAGGAACCAGACAGCACAGACAGCACAGACAGCCAGACAGCACAGACAGCACAGACATCCCACACAGCACACACCAGCACATGACAGCAAAGACAGCACAGACAGCACAGACGCACAGACAGTCACAGACGCAACACAGCACAGACAGCAAAGACATGCACATGACAGCACACTCAGCACATACAGCACAGACAGCACATACAGCACAGACAGCAACACACAGCACACACAGCACACACAGCACACACAGCACCACATCACACAATCCACACTCATGCACACAAAGCACAGACATCACAGACAGCAAATACAGCACACACAGAACAGACAGCACAGACAGCACAGACACACTACAGCACAGACAGCACAGACAGCACATACAGACGACATCACAGACAGCACAGAGAGCACAGACAGCACAGGACAGCACACGCAGCACATGACATCACAGACAGCACAGACATCACACAACAGCACACACAGCACAGACAGCACAAACAGCAAAGACAGCACATACAGCACAGACATACAGACAGCACAGACATCACCAGACAGCACAGACAGCACAGACAGCACACAAAGCACAGACAGCACAGACAGCACACACAGCACACAAGCACACGCAGCACACACAGCACAGACAGCACAGACAGCACAGACAGCACAGACACACGACAGCACAGACAGCACAGAAGCACAGACAGCAAAGAAAGCACAGACAGCACAGAGCACAGACATCATCACAGACAGCACAGACAGCACCAACAGAAAACACAGCACAGAAAGGCACAGACAGCACAGACAGCACAGACAGCCACGCAGCACACACAGCACAAACAGCACAGACAGCACAGACAGCACAGACAGCATCCGACAGCACAGACAGCACCTACAGCACAGACAGCTACACACAGCACAGACAGCACAGACAGCACATACATCACACGCATCACACCAGCACAGACAGCACAGACGCACAGACATCAAGAGACGCACATACAGCACACACAGCCACAGACAGCACACACATCACACGCACACAGACAGCACAGAACATCACATACATAACAGACAGCACAGACAGCACGACAGCACAGAACAACACGCAGCACACGCCAGCACAGTATCACACAACAGCAAAGACAGCACATAAGCACATAAACCGCAGCAAGACAGCACAGACATCACACACATCACATCCTCTCACAGACAGCAAGACAGCACAGACAGCACAACAGTGCACAGACAGCACATGACAGCACAGACATCCACAGACAGCACACGCAGCAATACATCAAAGACAGCACATAAATCACAGAAACACATACAGCACAGACAGCACAGACAGCACAGACAGCACATACATCACACACATCACACTCAGCACAGACATCACATACATCACAGACACACCACAAGACATCAAGACAGCACAGACATCACATACATCACCAGCTACAGACAGCAACATACAGCCACACGCATCACACAAGCACATACAGCACACACACACAAACGCACATACATCACAGACATTCACACACATCACATACAGCACATACATCACATACATCACATACATCACATCCTCACTACTCATCACATACAGCACATACATCAAATAAATCACAGACAGCACATACAGCACAGACATCACATACATCAATGTACATCACAGACATCACATACATCACACGCAGCCACACTCATTCACATACATCACACACATCACATACATCACGTACATCAACATACATCAACTCATCACCACAACATCACATACATCACAATCATCACATACATCAACACACTCACATACATCACACTCATCACATACATCACAGACATCACATACATCACACATACATCACATACACACAACATCACATACACACAAAATCACATACATCACATACAGCACATACACACGACAGAATACATCACATACATCACATACATCACATTAAGCACACACATCACACATGCCACATACATCACATACATCACACTCATGCACATACACACATACATCACAGACAGTCACATACATCACAGAAATCACATACATCACATACATCACAACATCAAATACATCACACTCATCACAGACAGTCACACACATCACATACATCACATACATCACATACATCACATACATCACAGACATCACATACATCACAACAGCACATACATCACATACATCACATACATACACACAACACACACACATCACACTCATCACAGAATCACACACATCACACTCATCACATACAGCACATACATCAAGACATCACCATACATCACATACATCACATACATCACATACATCACACACATCACACATACGCACATACATGCACATAAATAAATACATCACAATACATCACATACATCCCATACATCAATACAACATACACATACAGCACATACATCACTAGACATCACAAGCATAACCACATAAACAACACATACATCACATACATCACACACATCACACACATCACACACTCACACACATCACACACATCACCTAAATCACACACATCCACGAAGAACAAAAACACATACATCCATACATCACATCACATTCACACACATCACATACATCCATACATCACATACATCACAACATCACATACATCACATACATCACATACATCACATAGATCACATAGATCACATACATCACATACATCACCCGCACAGACATAACAGACATCACAGACAGCACACACATCACACACATCACCATACATCAACACAAGCACATACATCACATACATCACATACATCAAAGACAGCACATACATCACAGACATCACAGACATCACATACACACACACATCATCAAGACATCACTACATCACACACATCACACACATCACACTCATCACAACACATCACAGACATCACATACATCACATACATACATACATCACATACATCACATACATCAAATAACATCACATAAACCATACATCACATCATCACACACATCACACACATCACATACATCACATACATCACATACATCACATACATCACACTCATCACACACATCACATACACAATACATCAATACAGCACATACATCACATACATACATACATCACATACATCACCTACTAACACACATCACATACATCACATCGCACATACATCACACTGCAGCACACCATCACAGTACATACATACATCACATACATCACATACATCACATGAAGCAATACAGCAATAGACATCACCAGACATAACACACATCACATCATGCACATACACACTACACCACATACATCACAACATCACAGACATCACATATATCACATACATCACACTCATCACACTCATCACATACATCACACACATCACAGACATCACATACATCACATACAGCACATACATCACATACATCACATACATCACACACATCACATACAACACATACATCACACAAATCACATACATCACATACATCACATAATCAACATACATCACATACATCACATACATCACATACATCACATACATCACACGCATCACAGCATCACATACATCACATACATCACATACTTCACAGACATCACATACATCACATAATCACATACATCACATACATCATCACATCACACTCATCACATACATCACATACATCACAACATCACATACATCACATAATAACCTACATCACATACATCACATACATCACATACATCACACTCATCACACACATCACATACATCACATTACATCACATACATCACATACATCACACACATCACACACATCACATACATCACATACATCACACACAGCACATACATCACACACATCACATACATCACATACATCACATACATCCACATACATCACAGACATCACATACATCACACACATCACATACATCACACACATCACACACATCACATACATCACATACATCACAGACATCACACTCATCACATACATCACATACATCACACACCACACAACATCACATACATCACACACACACATACATCACATACATCACATACATCACATACATCACATACATCATAATCACATACATCACAACATCATACATCACACACATCAACATACATCACATACATCAACACATCACATACATCACATACATCACATACATCACATACATCACACACATCACATACATCACACACATCACATACATCACATACACACAACATCACATACATCACCCACATCACATACATCACACACCTCACACACATCACACACATCACATACATCACATACATCACATACACCACACACATCACATACATCACACACATCACACACATCACACACATCACATACATCACATACATCACACACATCACATACATCACATACATCACATACATACATACATCACATACATCACACACATCACACACATCACATACATCACACACATCACATACACCACACACATCACATACATCACATACATCACACACATCACACACATCACACAACATCACATACATCACATACATCACACACATCACATACATCACATACATACATACATCACATACATCACATACATCACAACCTCACATACATCACATACATCACACACATCACATACATCACATACATCACATACATCACATACATCACACACCTCACATACATCACATACATCACACACATCACATACATCACTACATCACAACCTCACATACATCACATACACACATACATCACATACATCACATACATCACATACATCAACATACATCACATACATCACATACATCCACACACATCACACACCTCACACACATCACACACCTCACATATATCACATACATCACATACATCACATATATCAACATACATCACATACATCACACAAAGCACACACCTACACATATAGCCTGGCAAATGGTACATACACACATCACACACAGCCTGGCGAATGGTACATACAAACACAACACACATCACACACAGCCTGGCAAATGGTACATACACACATCACACACAGCCTGGCCGCCGGTACATAAAACATGGACATAACACCACATGCTAACTGCGCCTTAATGGCGTACAAGGGTGATTTCTGTTTGGTATGTTGTATTTATATTTGAAGGCGGGCTGCGCTAGTGAGTGAGTACTTCACGACAGCGTCAATATA
This sequence comes from Cepaea nemoralis, assembly GCA_014155875.1. Taxonomy (NCBI): domain Eukaryota; kingdom Metazoa; phylum Mollusca; class Gastropoda; order Stylommatophora; family Helicidae; genus Cepaea; species Cepaea nemoralis. Next base: position 3,602 of record JACEFZ010010317.1, on the reverse strand, counting down.
TGAACGGATGGATCCATTTGCTGGGATCGAGCAACAGACAAGTGAAATGGAAGAAGACTAGAACCATTCTTCAGTTGACAGTGGAGTGTAAGTACGTGGCTAGCCACCTCTTATGTAACGTCCCAACTGTTCAAAGGCTACACACTGCGCCCAAAGTCCCCAATGGAGAGACGTGGTTCTTGAAATGTTGTTCTATAAATTCCGGGCACATATTTGTGGAGTTGGACGTGTATAGTTCCGTATGATTTCACCCAGTGCCACAAAGGCAAATGTCCTTCAGTGATTCTTATCCCCAAATGATGTGGATGGGAAGACATGATAGTGAACCACAATCTTGTTTGTCCTGATCGATGCAATACATTGAAGTCCTTTCCGTTGCTACCGAAAGAAAATCACACGCTGATGATTGTGATGATGACAGTGATATCAGCAATGTTAATGATGATGATAATGATAACAGAATCAGTGATGTCGATGATGATGATGATGATGATGATGATGATGATGATGATGATGAGGATGATGATGATGATGATGATGATGATGATGATGATGATGAGATGATAATGATGATGGTTATGGTGATGACAGCGATAACAGCGATGTCGATGATGATGATTATTATGATTATGATGATGATGATGATGATGATGATGATGATTATGATGATGATGATGACAGCAATCACAACGATGTCGATGATGATGATGATGATGATGGATGATGATGATTATGATGATGATGATGATGATGATGATGATGACAGCAATCACAACGATGTCGTAACAAGTCTTACAAGATGTCGTTGACGATGATAGTGATGGTGTTGAGCACAATGACAATAGTGATTGTTGTGATTAACAATGATAATGATGATGATGATAGTAATCAACAATGATAATGATGAGATGATAGTGATCACAATGATAACGACGAACACGTTGTACGTTCCGCCAGTGGAATGAAATGCTGCAAGCAGTGACTCCGTTCTCGGACACTCTGTAGGCCGACGCCGACGCCATACCGTAAAAACTACGGTTAGTTAGTTAGTTAGTTAGTTAGTTAGTTAGTTAGTTAGTTAGTAGTTAGTTAGTAGTTAGTAGTTAGTTAGTTAGTAGTTAATCGACAGATATCCTCATTCCACATCGAACCATTCAGTCCATAAGTGCTCGGATCCCCTCTCAGCAAATCCCGCAGCGTGTAGCGGCTAACGACACCAGTTCTGTGTTGTTTATCAATTTTCTTTGGCTTCCTGCGCAGTGTTCACGTTGGGACACACTTTTTTTTAATTTGCTGTTCTGAAGTATCGACCATCGTTGTAGATTTCGTAGTCATCCTTGGTTCTCACAAAAGTCTTACTTCTCGTTAGAGCATTCAGAATATCAGCATGGTCCATGGCGCATCCGCCATCCACAATAACCTAACCTGCGAGCTTGTCAACCCGCTCATTTCCTTGTACTCCCGCATGCCCTGGCACGAAGATGAACTAATGATTACCAGCGAGACCGCTCCAGAGATAGGCAACCATTCTCTTCGGGTCCACCCCATCTCTATCCTCTTGAGCATTAAGTCGCTAAGGAAACATGACCTAGTAAATGTCTGTGTCTCGAGCCATGTTATTGCTTTACTTACTGCCATGACTTCCATGGTCAGGCTACTTGTGGTTTCAGTGAAAGCACCAGAGTCCTCCTCACAGTTCTCGCTCCGGCCCGCGGAGTACAGGCCATGAGCTTCTCACGTGTCGGACGATCGAACCATCTGTGTAAATGACTGCATCACCGTTTCTCTAACAACTCGAAAATCAACGCTTGTACTTCCGCTCTCTACCAGCAGCCGGATTTTCTTGTCTGCATTTTCTGTCTAGGTGGATGCACACTGAAAATGACATATAGAAATCTCTCTAGCACCTGTACCACTCTTCGCAGGTTCTTAAAGTCCTTAAGTGAACACACCTGTTGAAGAATGTCTTCGGCTTGAGCCATCCACGACCTTCCTCTTTTTAACCTGCTGCCTTTTCACCTTCCTAAATTCACTATGCAGGGGATGTGTGTGTTTGCGTAACTGATTGCCTGCCTGAGAACGTCTGATAGACCCCGTAACCTTGTGCGACGCCCGCAATCCACTTTAAAGATTGGTTAGTATCGGTGGTTTAAACTGAACCATTTCTCCATTCCAGTCCACCATTTCAGTGTCCCATTAAGTTAAACTTCAGAACGAAAGAATTACCTGGCTTCCGTGTGCAAAAATCCCGCATGACAAAGCAGAATACACATGAAAACATGTTTCGAAATTGATTTTTGTGATTCGAATTTTTGTGACATTACTTTCTGGTGAAGGACCTCATATATTTTAATAAAAATTACAGTTTTAAACAGTTTTATATTATAGTTATTGTGATGTAAACGACTTTGTGATAGATTCGAAAACAAACCTGTGCAGTAGTGAGATAGTTATGTAGAAGACGGTAATAATATAGAGAAAAAAAATCTAACAGTCTAAAGAACAACAACAATCTACCAACAATCAAGAAAATGATGGTTTTTCCATTTTGTGTGAAAATGATTGTACTTCATAATGTTATCATTTCATTGGGGTTCGATATATGCGTGTTATGGAGCAGCTTTTGTGATATTCTAGAACCAAATGGTGTTTTGTAATCAAAATTCACTAAATTTAACTGGATTAGCAGATTCGGATATGAAATAACGCCTTGGTAAGTGAATTTTTTTCATAATTTTTAACACTTTAATTTCAATTGTTATTACTAAAACTCTCATATTGTCATAATATTTGTACCCTATCAAGTTATTAGACAACACGGTCATGTCATGTGCCATCCGCTTTAATTTTATATGTAATAACAATAGATCTGCTACAATTTGAACCATTTTAAAAGCAAGATTGTTGAATACCCCTAGTTCAAATTTTTTCTGCCTTGAATCTCGCCTGGGTATGACCACTTTTTGTTCGGCAGCATCAGTATCTGAAGTAGGCGCCGTGCTCTGCAAAACTTGTATCTCTAATTTTCAATGGTTGGAATATCAGGAAGGGTAGCGAATTGCTTGCATGCTATATCTCTTGTACATCTAAGGAATAATGCGACTATCTTTCGTTCTGTCTCCTTTCCATTTCGTTCTACTGCTTACGCTGAGAGGCCAGGATCGCCATCGCATAATCAAAAACAGACATGACAAACCCCGCTTTATAGAAGCCATTAGAGACGCTACTCACAGTGTGCTGGCCCGCCATCACCCGCCCAATCGCAGCAAATCGACGGTTGGTCTTTGTTATCACCTGGTCTATGTGCTAATTATAAAGCAAATGGCTTCGATTCAAAAGTATCACCAGGTAATCATCGCCTGCATTCTTTCCACGACTCGAACACAGCTTACCAGTTGGTGTTCGAGTGTGACAATATGATTATTAAAGAAAACCAAGTCCCCACTGTTGCCTTTGGTGGGTTGTACCAATGCGACCAGTTTCAACACACCAAGCTGATTGCGTTAGGTTTGTAGCCACAGCAACTTGATCTTCTATGCATACCCTGGACCGATACACGAAAACCATCGGGCGATATGACAATGTTCTCCCCGGTCAGTGAT
>JACEFZ010010316.1:0-32957 GCA_014155875.1 Cepaea nemoralis | reverse complement strand
TAACTAGAAAGTTCTCCCACTAGAACTTGCATGACAAATGAAATGGGAGGCAGACCTAAAAAGACCAGTTGAAGAGAATTGTAAGCAAAATGAATAATAAGGAGCGAGCTGCATGAGATAGCAAAAGAAAGGACCGCTTGACGTGAGTGGTGGGGGGGGGGGGGGGGGGGGGGCCTTTGTTCAGTATGGGCTAAAGGGCATCGTAATAAGTAGACAAAATATTTGCTGCAAATTATTTAAACTAAAAGCATTAATTTCAACATCTTTAGCTATGAATATAACATTAATTATAGCATTTTGTTTACAATGTTGTTAGCTGGTGTCTGAGATGATGAGTGCTAATATACAATGTCCACTTTCCCTGCTTCAACAATACATTATTTGTTCTGTGTTTGTCTTTAAATGTTATCCTCAATAGACTAAAAACAACCTATACTGAAATTGAAACCACCCTTTCCACATATGAGAGGCTGGTACTCTGTTCACTCAGCCACAAGCTCTTCAACAATAGCATACAAAATCATGAAATGCCCAACTCCAGTTAATAAAGGGCAAGTATTGTGCATATATTTTTTCCCAGGGGCTGTTTGTGGCCTTTGTTCAGATAGGCTCTCCGGCGGCCATGGCTGGGCTGAGGTTCGGAGACCAGATCTTGCAGATTAATGGAGTCACTGTGGCAGGCTGGGATACCAACAAAGCACATGATTTCCTGAAGAAAGCAGATGGCCAGAGAATTGAAATGGCAGTAAGAGACAGGTAATTCTGTTATTTAAGATGGGTATGTTGAAAGTTATTGTTAGCATTTTCCTATTCTGTGGTTGGAAATCATGGAGAAATTGAAAGCAAGAAGCCTTCTGATAATTTACCTAAATGTAATTATGTCATCTTATTTTCTATTGCGAGGATGTAGATCTATTTGTTCTCTGCTAATAACACATAATTCTCTTACCCTGGCATTAGAGGTCTAGTTTTATTTGTTTGTTTTTCTTAAATAATACGTCTTTGAAATGTAGTAACTTAAACAAGTCTATTTCTCGGGTTTACAATTTCAGTCAAACCAGGCATCAGATTGGTTTGACATTGAGGAGTCCATTAGGGCTGTGTGCTGTCCCCCTATTTGTTTAACCTGTACGCCGAAAATATAATGAGAACTGTCAGAGATGATATAAACAGGGAGCTATATGATGCTCTAAATATCGGTGGTCATGACATATCAGAGATTCAATATGTTGATGATACAGTATTGTTATCCACAACACAGAATGGTATAGAAAACCTAATAACCTCAACCCAATTGAATAGTGAAAATCACAACTTATATCTTACCATAGCAAAAACAAAGAAAATACATTCAGATAAAACTGCTGTGGAGAAAGAAATATATGTTAATGAGGTAAAATTGGAGGTGGTGGAAATTTGTTTTAATATCTTGGGTCATTGATTACCAACAATGGTGACACAATGAAAGAAGTTAAAAGATGAATAGCTGTTGCTCTTCAAAGACTAAAACAACTTAATAAATTGTGGAAAGGGACAGATAGAACTACAAAAATTAGATTTTTAAGAGCATCCATCTTTCCCATTGCAACATACGCCTGTGAGACCTGGACACTTACTAAACAAGCTGAACAGCACATAAATGCCTTTGAATATAAATGTTATAGACGAGTTCTAAGAATATCTTGAATAAAGAAAAGAACAAATATATCCATACTTCAAGGGCTGAATATTGAAGAAGGTTGGCTATTACAGATGGTAAAACAAAGAAAATTTAAATATTTTGGTCACTTGAAACATCACGAAAGTTTGAAGAGAACAATAATGGAGGGGTAAATGCCTGGGAATAGAGCAAGACTGAAGAGAAGATGGATGAAGGATGTGGCAGATGATCTCCAGATGGATGTATCGGCCACGGGACATCTTGCTTATGACCAAGAGTTTTTCTGGAAGGTTATTATGGGAGCGAGGTTCTGCAAAGGACATACTACCGAGTGAATGAATGAATGACAATTTCAGTTCTTTTCAAAAACTGATTGTCATCAAAAAGTGAGTTACATTGCATTGTTTCGTCAAGCATGTGCTCAGTACATTTCTGGGTGTGATTTCTCTAGACTTTGACTGTCCCCGGTCTACCCACCAGACAGCTAATGTGTGTCTCACTTCACTGGTCCCAGCCCTTAACCTGTCCAACATGGGAGACCCGACAAGTAGCTATGCTACCTTCGACATAGCTCTTGGAGTCATTGGAACACATGAGCTCACCCACCACTTCAGGGTGGAGACACATCAGTCTTACCTGCCAGAACTTTTTCTGGTGCCTAATTGGAAATGTGGTTTTGTAGAAGAATGCTGAAAATGAATTGGACAGCCAAAATGAGCAATCAGGGTGTTTTAAGGGAAGCCTGGCACACCTCAAGAGGTGTGAAAAGATTGTTTACATATATGGTGAAACTGGGTCAACCTCAGAACCATGTGATCATGCAAAACTCTCACATGGACAGGGGATTGGAAGGAATTGAAACTTGGGACCACTGGGCTGGCAGGTGAGTGTAGCACTCACTTTAATACAGCAATTCTTGTGTGTGCAGGGGCTGGAGAGACAAATAGAGACGGACATTATGTCTCACATCTAAACTAAGTTACAAATGAAAATTTAGTAATGAGGTGAATGCATTAACCACTGTTTCACATTAGCTTTTGTGAGAGTGGGGGGAACTGGACATTCAGTCTTATGTCTAAACAGCTAATTTACAAATTAAAATTAAGAGTGTTCAATGAATGTTAATTTTTGTATGATATAAAAATATAGAAAGTGAATGAACGGTGTGAAGATGCAACTGAAGAATTTGAAATTTGGTTACGTAGATGAATAGGGGAAGTATCTGTGGCAAAAGAGGAAAACAAACAATGAAATATTGCAAAATTTGGGACTGAAAAAACATATTGCTGAATGAGATCAAGGTCAGACACACATGGTAGTCAGCCGTAGTAAAAGACAGCTCGTTGTTAAATGATGGGCTGTAAGGATAAGTGGCGGGATGTGTGCAAGAAGAGGACAACCTTACATCTAGGTTGATAGTATGAAAGAGATCAGTTGGAAGAAGCTTGTGTGAATGCACTTTCAAGATGCAAGAATGGACATTGAAGACTTATTGCAGCCAACATTTAATGCGAAGGTGGCATTTAATGATGATGAACATTGAGTCAGCAGATATGCAGACTTAATCATATATCATCAGTATCTCTTAATAACATATAAACTATATATAACTATAAACTATAGACCATATATACTTAGTTGTTGTTATTTGCAGACCATTTGAACGCACAGTCACGATGCAGAAAGACAGCAATGGATTTGTGGGGTTCACATTTAACAATGGACGTATCAAATCTTTAGTGAAGGACTCATCCGCAGCACGTAATGGACTCCTTACTGAGCACCAGCTGATAGAGATCGGAGGTCAAAACGTGGTTGGCTTAAAGGTATCTACATATATGGTAGAGTTAATCTTTTGGCAACTGTTAAGATAGTGAAAGAAGCAGTAGCGTAATAAAGTAGGCTAGATGCTGGCCTGCCATATCGATGGTCTTGTGTATCTAACTCCATATGCTGAAGACACCTTAGGCGTGTGAAAAGGATCTTTACTTTTTACTTACTAACACAGTAGTGATAGTGTATTACATATAACACAGTAGTGGTAATTTTACATATACAGTACTAGGTTAATGCACTTTGAGTTAAGCTGAACAACTACATTTAGTTCTGTCGTTCGTTCCTAGAAGCTTTTCACCCTTTTACCAAATTGAGTCAGTCCCATCGCCGTATGTACAGTAAAGGACCCCTCTTGAAGCCACAAGAAAGTCAAGCAGAAAGTTCAGTAGAAGTTATCCCAACATGAACATTTGACATAAGAAAGTTCAGAAATGGAAGGTATCGTTCCTGGAAGAAGAGGCAAGGGTAATTCATCACAACAGTGGAAGCAAGGTATTAACAATATCCTAGACACAAAAAGGCATGAGATTACAGAAAAACTGACAAAAGATCTGTAGACTTTATGGCAAGCCATGGTGAGAGCGGCATTCTGCAAAATACTGCTATATGGTGATTTACATGCCAGATATTCTCATCTGTTTATCCTATAACCCCAGCCGTGGATTTGCATGTCCCATAAAAGATATGCAAGATTGTTTTAAACAATATTTATTAAACCATAAACCTATAGACATACCAAACTGGGAGACAGGACTGAGTTAGAAAACTGCATTACCAGGTGTCAGACACTTCTCTCATAAGAGGCGTGGAGAATAAATACTAAAACTACACTTGTCATTATTAAACAAAGTTAGTTGCATGTCCTTTACAAGACATCGCAGTCAATCCCAGCCTTTATTGCTGTTTGTGATTTTCTAAGCAATTTTCCGCCCAGTAGTTTGCCATGGCTTTCAAAAGCAGTATCCTCATTACACATGCTATATTAATATGATAAAAACTGTAACCATCATTGCATGTACTATATTCATGATTACACGAATCTTTCACAGGACAAAGAAATTGGGGACATCATTGATTCCTGCGGCAAGACAGTAACAGTAACAGTCATGCCCTCTTTTATCTATGATCACATTGTCAAATGGTAAGTGCCTGTGTGTTGTGTGTATATCTTTGGTATGTCACTGTTAGACTGCAGTTGTAGATTCATGCAGTAAAACTGGGCAGTCTAGTTAGCAGCTGTAGACTCGTGCAGTAAAACTGGGCAGTCTAGTTACCTCTTTAACACTGTCATCATCATCATCATCAAGTGCCTGACTGACAGTCTCAATTGGCATGTATCAGTCCATGTGCTGACACCCTTCCATGCCATGGCATACGACTGTCAAAGATTTTCTCTTCTTGTCTTCCTTATCTGTCTTTCCACAAATCTTTCCATCTGTCACAATGTTTAATTTTTTGTCTTCTCATACTGTGGCCGAAAAACAAAAAAAAAGGATTTTAGCCTCTTTCTGATGTCTTTACGGCAAGCCATTGTGATAGCGATATTCTACAAAAGACTTCTGTATGATAGTAATGATGATGTTGATTATTACGTACAGGATATTTATCATTCTCATCATTTCATCTGTGGGTTGTAGTGATGACATTTTGGAAGGATCGGTAGAGTCTTCCACTGCTCTCTGTTTTCAGCATCCTGCACAAGTGTGGAAATACTGCATCTTGTCTACTTTTTAATATTTTTTTTTTTTTTTTGCTCGCTCACTTTGAACCAAAGCGTGGTCCAAACACTCTATTTGTAGTAGTGATGGACTGAATTTTGCGTGTGGATTAGCTTTCCCTATTAACAGTGTCCCTCGCCAACAGGCGAACCCACTCCGACTTCAGAGGTCTTATTATATATATATATATATATATAAAACACAATGTATGTCTGTGTATGGGGATGTATTTGATGTGTCTACATGTTTTCTTTTCATTCCCGTGCAACCAACTGTAATAGTTTCTTAGTGTACAATCATCTATTTACTTACTAAAATTTAATTTTGTAATTACATGACTCAACATAAGAAAAATTAAAACAAAGGACATAATGTTTAGTAGCATTGCTATATCTTAAGTCCGCTTGCTATATGTACTCCGAACATAGATAGATAGATGGATAGATTGATCCCCGCCAGGCGCTGGGCGAAACCGGGCCGGGTCCTCTAGATGGATGGATTAATAGATAGATAGACAGACAGATAGATAGATCCCCGCCAGGGCCTGGGAGAAGCCGGGCCGAGTCAGCTAGTATATATATATATATAAAATACCAGTCCAGGATTGTCTCAGCCTTTCTGTTCTCCATTTGCCCTAAACTGTTCTCTGGAGGGGTAATCTTTGAGATGGTGTCATGACATATGATTGATATGCTCAAATCAGGCAAACTTCTGACATTTTTCCATTGTCTTAGCATTTTATAAAAACAGATTACTAATTTTGGCTGTCTAAAGAATTTTCAGCATTCTTTAAAATCACATCTCTGAAGCTTCTGGGGATTTTGTTGCTTGTTGCTAATTGTCCAGGATTTACAACCATATTGTAACACTAGACTTGAAGAATCTAATTACCTCTTACAGACAGTACTCTGTAATAATAGAATCTACCTTCCTCTCTTGCCCACCACCCGGACCATTGGAAATGTAGGCGAATACTCTTCTTGACAGGCATTTTCTTCCTCTTCTTCTGCGTTCATCCGGAGTTTTTTTCCCGGACATGAATGTGTTGTACCTGTTTACAGCAGAGCTGCGTTCTTGCGCCGTTAGGCCGACTTCTGCAGGCATTTGTTGACCGGGTTAACCTTCCCAGAAGCATTTTCTTTTACTGATCTGAGCTCCCAGGTCAACCGAGCCTTAGACGGCTATAAGGACATATCCTGGGAAGTATGGACAGCTGGTGTGTTGTTGATCGTAACACGTGTTGAGAAACACGTGGTCTTACAGTACGGGGCTAGCACCATACAACCAATATTTCTTGAGGCTTGAACAGGGGTGCTGTAGTTTACTAAGCTATTTATAGACAGTACTCTGTTACACTGGAACCTACTGACTTTTTTTAAAGACTTTGTTACACTAGACCATACTTGCCTCTTTATAGACTTTATTACACTAGACCCTACTTGCCTCTTTATAGACTTTACACTAGACCCTACTTGCCTCTTTATAGACTTTGTTACACTAGATCCTACTTGCCTCTTTATAAACTTTGTTACATTAGACCCTACTTGCCTCTTTATAAACTTTGTTACACTAGACCCTACTTGCCTCTTTATAGACTTTGTTACACTAGATCCTACTTTCCTGTTTATATACCTTGTTACACTAGATCCTACTTTCCTCTTTATATACCTTGTTACACTAGACCCTACTTGCCTCTTTATAGACTTTGTTACACTAGACCCTACTTGCCTCTTTATAGACTTTGTTACACTAGACCATACTTGCCTCTTTATAGACTTTGTTACACTAGATCCTACTTGCCTCTTTATAGACTTTGTTACACTAGATCCTACTTGCCTCTTTATAGACTGTTACACTAGATCCTACTTGCCTCTTTATAGACTTTGTTACACTAGATCCTACTTTCCTGTTTATATACCTTGTTACACTAGACCCTACTTGCCTCTTTATAGACTTTGTTACGATTGACTTTATTGCCCCGGGATTTATACCATATGGCTCGGTCCTATTCGACAGGGTGACCCGCTGAAAGCATCTCACAAAACACGGTAGCCCCAGCGATGACCCCCGGGAGTCTCCGATAAAATTGCACTCATGAACCAAAAAGGGAATCCAGTCAATTCCAAGCGACAGGCCGACCGCCATCGTCCTGGACATTCAGTTCATGCTACAACAACTGTGGACAGATGTAAAAATATTCCAAACGAAATTCACAGCTCACAGTGTTGCGCCACGCACTCAACTCAGTAGCAGGGCGACGGAACCATGCACTACTACCAGTCCAACATGAGGAAAATGCGACTGAAAACCGTAGCCAGAAGCATAAACACACCAGAGGCTTAACGGTTCAAATGCCTATCCGCCATGTTGGGGATCGGCTACTTGCCTCTTTATATAGACTTACATTAGAATCTACCTTGAGAGCAATGAAGAAAATAAACCCAAACAAGTGAAATATTTTGGCCACATTAGAAAATATAATACTCTTCTAAAAGCCATACTGGGGGAAAAGTTGAAGGCAGGTGAGCAAATGGTAGACAGTGAAAGCACTGCATCAATGTACAAGCATAGCCAAAGCCGAAGAGTATTGGAGATCCATTACAGCCCACCTTCCTTGTGGAGGTGGCACCTGATTGATTGAACTCCCACCCAATACTTACACATTTATTACCTAACGGTTGGTTGTATGGTGGGAGCCACAGCAACATGTTGGCCAGATGCTCACCGCCGACCCTGTGATTATGGGTTTGAATCCCCATCAGGGCGGGTTTTTTTTTTAATTGACCTGGGGTATGGGTCAGCCCAACCTAAAATGGGTATCTTTGGAAGTAAGGGTGGGCAGTGAGATTCTGACCCCATCACCACAGAGTACCCATTGTTCTGTGCGGGTTGTGCACCATATGCCCAATGTGACTTGAGGCTTGTACAAGGTTCCTGTGCTTTACCGACTGTATTTGTCATGGAATCTGAAGGGGTTACGGACGCAGTTCGTAACACCGCATTCGAAACATAGCTGTGTTGGTTTTTTATGAAATGGTATGGGTGCCAGTCGTTCAGAAAGCAATGGCGAACTACTGAACTTAAACTTGCCCAGGAATCACGAACAGCCAAAAAATGCTGGGGTAGACTGCTACGTCTGCTAAAGGACATGCAACTATCTTTAAAACTTCCTATCATATATTTGTCATGGAAGCTGAAAGTACAGATAAAATGTCTGCGTACTTCCTGTCATATATTTGTCATGGAAGCTGAAAGTACAGATAAAATGTCTGCGTACTTCGTCATTTATTTGTCATGGAAGCTGAAAGTACAGATAAAATGTCTGCGTACTTCCTGTCATTTATTTGTCATGGAAGCTGAAAGTACAGATAAAATGTCTGCGTACTTCCTGTCATTTATTTGTCATGGAAGCTGAAAGTACAGATAAAATGTCTGCGTACTTCCTGTCATTTATTTGTCATGGAAGCTGAAAGTACAGATAAAATGTCTGCGTACTTCCTGTCATTTATTTGTCATGGAAGCTGACAGTAAAAATATATGTCTGTGTACTTCCTGATATTTAATTATCATGGAAGCTGAAAGTAAAAAAAATGTGTGTACTTTCTGTAATTTATTGGTCATAGAAGCTGAAAGTACAGATAATGTCTATATACTTCCTGTCATCTATTTTCAGCATGGGTTCCAGCATTGTGAAGAAGTTGATGGATCACTCAATTCCAGACCTGTAAACTGTGATATACCTACATGCACCAGGAGTTTGACAGAAGATTACCCACATTGACATCAAAGAGTCTCATCTGTCCACTTTTATTTCTCAGCCATCTTCTTGTTTTGTCTCAGATGTTTTTGATTTTTCCTCCATGTTCTCACCTCTGCCCCTCCTTTCCTTGCTCTTTAATTGTAAGCCTTTGTCAAAGGTCCCCCAATGGAATTTAAATACGATTGATGTACCTGTGGTGGTTTAGGTTTTAAGGACGCCTGTGATGATGATATTCAAGGAGGATGAACAAAAGACAGTATGGTACCTTCTCCATCTTCTGCATTCATCCAGAGACTTTTTTCGGACGTGATTGTGTTGTGCCTGTTTACAGCAGAGCTACGTTATTGCGTTGTTGCCCGGGTTAACTTTCCCGAGGACAGTATGGTATGTTATTTGTCGTTAATTGTGGTTCCAACTTCACGGCAAGGAGTCACTCCCATAATGCCCTGCTGTAGTGAATATCACACAAAATGCTGCTCGCTGTCACCTGTTAAAAATGGAACAAACAGCAGTCCCATCAAACCAATAGCACCCACAGGCCTACATGCATAAGGCTGCTGCCAGAATGTTAACACACTAAAATTAACAGTTCATCGTCATTGGAAGCAACATTCACTAGACAACCAGCAGTTTCCCCACACATTACTACTTGAGTAGAACCAGCTAGTCAATTTTCCGAACATGCAGTTCGCAATACAACAACTGCAGTCAGATGTGAAAGAATATGTTGCTTCAGGGTGATGCACTCACTAGGCTGTTGTGTGCTTTTTAAGGGAAAATTCTCTATGCACAACCACACTAAAATGCATAACAGTTGAAAATAGACAAAAGATATTGTTTTTCTTGTCAACCCAAATGTATTAGGCCTTATATGTGTAGCATGAGTTGTAAAAATAAGACTTCTGTCAGTGTTTGATTTATTCTAGTGAAAGCTCGGAATTACTGCACAAATTATTTAGCATAGTCTTAAAGCTACTAGTAGACTGGATGGAAGGACATCTGGTGAAACTGCCCAAATAATTGGGACTTGCAGGAGTGGAAAACTAGAGGTGGTGAAATGTCAGTTCAGGAAAAACATTAAGCAGGATTTTGTATAGATAAAGGTATGCTATTGACAAACATCTCAGAGATCAACAGGCAGGCTTCTGATCAAATAGATCCATCATGATAATAATTTTATGCAGTGACCAGTTGCCAATGTTGTCTCAAGACCACATACTTATGTTTAGTAGAGTTGCCTGTGTTAATTTTAGACCTGAGTTATATTCTGCTCATGTGCTATTCTATGCCCGTGTGTGGGGAGACAACTTAAGAGTGTTAATTGGGACAGTGTAGACATACTCAGCAAATGTGGAAGAGATTCAGCGACATCTGGTGGGGTATGATATGAATCACATATCACAGTATCCTACATGATATGACATCACTTCGTTCATAGGTCAAACATTCACAGGCCACCTAATGTGACTTACTGTATGCTAAGCTCTCTATGCATGTCATTGTGTCTGTAATAGAGCTAATCACTTTACTACAGGTGAATACATTATTACAGTGGTGTAGTCGTTAGTGCACTTGCCTGCCAAGACAATCATTTGTGTTCAATCCCCAGAATATTATTTTTTCCAAACTATATGGCACTGTGGCCATCCCCATAAACATTAGTAACAGACAGTTGACTGAAGCTTCTGGACATTGTCTGGTGAGGACAGAAACTGGTCAGCCCATCTCATTATGATCTCACCTGGAATATGGGAAGATGTTCAGACTGCAACGAAAGTATCTGTCATCTACCTTTACCATCAAGACATGGGGCAGTGTAATCTGTCAGGCTATAGTTGGGGTCCCTCTGGTTGTTGAGAGAGAGAGAGAAAATGTTTGGCCCTGTCTCTGTTACTATCTGTTCCTTTTCTGTTCTTCTAATTCTTTTGTTGTAGTTGACATTGTTGTTAATTTGATTTACTTTTTTTCCTGCATGTTTTCGCTAACTCCTTGTTCAATGGCTGCTACTTGTAATATATGTTTCATATTTGAGTTATTATTGTATAAACGTGTTTGCATTTCTGAAAAGATTGAAACTACTGACCAACAGTCAATCATCAGACTAACAGTTTGCACTAAATGCAGACTCCGACAGAATCAAAGGTCACTTGTAAATAAGTTATTGCTAGTTATGATAAGTACTATATTTGTTCCCTTAATTACCATCTTGGTGTTTTGTAATTTCGTGTTCTGTAATTCGATATTTTTTTGTTTCATCAATATGCATTTGTTGAAATATATTGACAAGCGAATGTTTATTTTCTTGACAAGTAAATTTAAAATGACATTATTCAAATAATATTTAAATGTTGCGTTCAATTCCTAGTTTTATTAAACTTGCATGAAGATCTCTAATTCATTGTTACAATCCTTTACCATCTAAGAGTTATATAGCCATCAAAGGATAGTATAGCCATCAAAAGGTGTGATTTCATGGCACTTCACCATGATTTCAAAGCAATTTGTCACGGTTACAACAAATAAGCATTTATTAGAAAAATACGTAATGGAGCTGCGGTGGTGTAGTGGCTGGACTCATGCCTGTCCTACTGGGGGTGGTGGGTTCCATGGGTATCAGAAAAATGTCTTGGGAAGTTGAAGTGGCCAGTGTGATACCAACCACATCACCCACTGGGTCCAACCACATCACCCACTGGATCCAGCCACATCACCCACTGGATCCAACCACATCACCCACTGAGTGTTGGTCTTTACGAACATCAGATAGGGACTTTATGTCTTGTTATCATATATAAAAATTACATTGTTGCAATCCTTAGAGATTTGTACTGTATTGTTACAATCCTGACAGATTTCTATTGTTACAATCCTGACAGATTTCTATTGCTACAATCCTGACAGATTTCTATAGTTACAATCCTGACAGATTGATAGTTTAATCAGGGGAAATAGTACTGGTACTGCAATCACCAAGTATATTTTTAGTCATAGTTTTCTGGGATAAATTTAGGGCGATTCTTAACATATCATTTGAAATAATGCCTGAAACTAACAAATCACAGCTTCTGACTTCAGATGTTGGCACTGGCTTGTTGCTGGAATGTACATAATTACAGAGAAAAGGGATGTGCCAGTGCTCTCTCTACTTATAAAGTTCATTTGTATTGGTGTTAGCTTTTGTACATTTTGCTTAGCTATCTTTCTGTAACATGTTGGTTATGAAATCTTGTTAATGTTGTCAGTGGGTTTAAGCATCCCTTGTTTAGGAATCAAGTAGAGAATGCACACACATGCCTTGTTGCACTTACATGGAAGTAAATGTTGCATTGGAATGTTAGAATATGTGCAGGGGGATGGTACAGGCAACGAAACAGTCAACACTTGAAATTGTCATTTCGTTGTGTGTGACAAGTTGGTCACGTTACACTTTCAAATGTTATTTGAATAAACTGTTAATTATGCACTTGTTTTACTTTGTCTGATTATATTATTAAAACAATGCTTGTATTATGTCTGCATGGGAGAGGTGACCTGTGGAGAATGTGGCCACTGAGTGATCTGGCAAACTGACTTCCCAGACTAGAAGAAAATCAATGTCTGTGTTGTTGAAGAATGCTTTGTTGCCACAACATTCACAGTATTTCTGATGATGTGCTTGTAGAGCGGACCTTACCAACTCTTTTGTCCATTCATTCAGAGTAAACAGGTAGTCATCGTGAGTCTCCACGTGAAAACTCCCTCTGTGCAATATGTAATCTTGGATATACCCTTCACACAGCTCAGGTGGTGTGCAAATATGGCAGCTTCTCCTTCAGCAGTTGTTTGCTTTTTGTCTATTGTTTCATGGGTCACGAACAGGATCGCTCACTTCAGGTTTTCATAGGTGGCCAGTAGTTTGCTTTCAAGGGTCAGATATCTGCTTTCTGTGTGGCAGTCAGGACAATCATGGGGTATGATCCGGAGGTTTCCTTTGCTACTCCATGTTTTGCTAGAGTCAGTCAGACCCATTCGGTGTAGTTATGCTGAGTCCACGACCTGTTCTGAGTGAAGATTCTGGCTTGTACTTTTCATTTTTTTAAACTCCAATTGTCCTCATAAAACTCTGAGATTCAATAGGGCTGCTTGAGGTATCCTCCAGTCCTTGCCAGCTCCTCTGTTCTTTTATCTCCAGAAATACTGTAGTGGGCAGTTATCCACTGCAGGACTAGTTCTGACCTTGTAGATGTAGGCAGTGTGTTAATGTGTCTTTTTGTTTCCTGGATGATGATCTATTATTTGAAACATGAGATGTAGGTCAGCATGGCCGAATGGATAAGAACGTGTGTGGATAGCTGGACCTATTTTGACCTATCGTCTTTGACTTGGGGACGTTAATTAAAAGTACCTCTGAAGTCGGAGTGGGTTCACCTGATGGCAAGGGACACTGGTAAAAGGGAAAGCTAATCCACACGGAAAATGAGTCCAGCTACTACTAGAAGTGCCGGCTCCGTGGCGATGAGGTTACAGACGCAGTTTGTAATCCCACATACCAGCGTTCGAAACACAGCTGAGGCCGATTTGGCAGTCGACTGCCTCACGTTGCTTTTCTTTTACGAAATGGTATGGGTGCCGGTCGGTTCAGAAAGCAATGGCAAACTACTGAACATAAACTTGCCAAGAGATCACAACAGCAAAATATGCTGGTGTTGACCGTGACGTCTTGTAAAGGGATATGCAAACTAACTTTAATTACTAGAAGCAGTGTGTAAGGACTACGTTCGAGTTTAAAGTGAGCCAGTGCAAAAAAACAAAAGAAACATGAGATGGCTTGGGGGACTGGCTGTGTCTGTTTAGATTGCTGCCACATTTTGTCATTTCATAAACAAAGATTCGTTGCAAAGGATTCGGACACTGGCCTCACACACCATGTCACATGATTTATATCCCCAAGTACGATCATGGATATTTTTTTTCTTTACCTTCTACGCTAGTCTGATAAATTTAGTTTTGTACGCTGTGTCTGTTTACAGCAGAGCTGCGCTATTTGTTGACCAGTTTAACGTTCCACAGCCTAAAAGCTGTTCGTCACCTTCACCCCTTCATGGATGACTCCCCCCAGTTGGTCCATCCAGAACAAAGCATTGCATGCCGGTCGGTACACGGTATCCCTTTATACACATTACAACTGTATTAACGTTCCCCCTCGCCTGTGACTGATGTGGAATTTCAGACACGAGATATGAAATGTAATAAAAACCAGTATGGATAATTGAGTAGAGGGCGTACATTATCCAGGCACAATTTTTCCAGCAGATACCAACAACAGTGCAGAGTGCTTTCTTCCGCTCGCTTGAAATATCTTTCATGTATCTGCAATCTGGGAACTGTAATAATATTGTCTGTATGAATTATGAAAGGACTTTCCCTGAATATCAAAACAGATACAATCAAATAGAAAGATGTGATATAAGATGGGGAAACGAGACCCGGTCAACAAACGCCCGCAGAAGTCGGATGTGTCGGCCTAAAGGCGTAGTATCGCTGCTCGCTGTAAACAGGCACAACGCAATCACATCCGAAAATAGACTCCGGGTGAACGAAGAAAAAGAAGATGGGGAAATGCTTCACCAAATTATAAAATGTACATCCCCGGGGGGAAATCATAGCATCAGCTGAAAGATAAGTGACGGATTATAAACAGAATCTCTCTCTCTCTCTCTCTCTCTCTCTCTCTCTCTCTCTCTCTCTCTCTCTCTCTCTCTCTCTCTCTCTCTCTCTCCGACTCACGCCAAGCCCTTTGTAATCGTGTTCATAATTGGTTGGTTTCGTCAGCTGTTTTCTAAGGGATTGGGTCTCACAGCAACCCGCTGTAGTGGCCTCTTTGTAACAGCCTTATTAAAACAATAATCGAAGGATCCGGTTGAAGGAAGTAAGTAAGACGTAGACAGCGATAAATGTAGGAAGTTAACCTCAAGAAATGGACGAACAGCAGTCTGACAAAATGTACAATCAAGGCGAGCAGCAATGTGGGAGATCCATTGCAGCCAACCTACATTGTGGAGACGGCACCCGATTGATTCGCCTCTAGCGACAGACTACAGTGTTATCTATTGTTTTGCTGTCCTTGTTAACACTCCGGCCAAAATCAGAATAGGCCAAGCCAAAGCTGCATTTTAAAAAAATGAAAAGTACCGTGTGCAATAACTCACTATCATTGAATGTCAGAAACTGAGTTCTGAAATGTTATAGAAACAATCTATAAAAAGAAACACACACCAAAGTAATACACAGAACACATAAGACGCGGCGACTAGCCTTCATCAGCAACCAAATACACAAAACACAACATATAAATAGGGGAAGACACTAAATCTATAGGAAAAACACGAAACAATGTGCTACTTTTCTCCGAATCCCAAGTGCCATTTCTGTGTTTCACAACCTAGGATTCTGAGAAAAGCAGGACTTTTGTTTTTCCATTTCAAAATCTATTGACATTTCCACAGCTTTACCGCAG
The DNA here is from genome assembly GCA_014155875.1 of Cepaea nemoralis. Classification (NCBI taxonomy): domain Eukaryota; kingdom Metazoa; phylum Mollusca; class Gastropoda; order Stylommatophora; family Helicidae; genus Cepaea; species Cepaea nemoralis. Next base: position 17,487 of record JACEFZ010010316.1, on the reverse strand, counting down.
TTCCACTAAGTGTATTCATACTTTGAAATGTTATAAAGAACCTGTTTTGATGTATGGTTGTGATTCGCGGGTCTGAACGAACAATTCGAAAGAACTTATATACTGTATAACGAAAATGTGGTTTCTGATACGAATGTTTGTCAGATAAACAACAATTCCCTGGAAGCGACTAATGAAAGTAAAACATTATTTAAACTAAACGTAAGATATGTCATGTAATTAGAAGTGAGGCATTCGAAAACAACATGGCGACTGGTAATATCTGCGGTTGAAGAGGCAGACTAAGAGAAATGATGTTTGACTGAGATGCCGACATGTAGGAATATCAGTAGATTTGACAGAGCACACCATTCCATGGAGATGCATGTACGCCTAGTCCACATGATACCCACAATGACGCCTCATGTTTAAACTCTATATCTTACACAAATTTGTGAATAATACGAGACTTTATTCACAAACGGCTGGTCACGTGACGTTTACTACCGCCGTCGATCGGCTTCAGAAGACTCTATTATTCTCTCTTCTTGTTTGTCTTTTGTTTGCAAATTATTTTTCTTCAAACCTCACTGAGATGATTATTTGTCTGGTGGTCTGGGTGCTAGCGACACGGTTACAACAAGGTTTAACAGGCGAGAAGACATATTTCTGCTGTCTGCCGAAAGCGTTACACACAGAACGAACTCAATAGCTCCAGCGATGACCTCCAGAAGTCTTTGTGAAGACTGCACTCGTGCTCCGAATGACGTAGTCCGGAGATGAACCTACAACCTTCGTAACGCGAGGCAGTAACCACTCGGCCACGGAGATTCCCAGTTCCAATGAGAAAGAACGTACCACAGTTACCTGTCATCGTTGGTTCATTGTCCGTGACAGAATATCAGTCTCAGAAATGACCACTCTGAGTCATATTGGGTATATGTTGCCAGCCTCATATTTATATAGAATAGACCAGTTGCTCTCAGGCGCTCTGTGGGTGACGTGGTGCTGTCGACTTCCCACCGTATCTCCTGCTACTCGTGTTAGGTTGAGTCGATCTTGAAGACTGAGATTTTACAGATCCTGGCTAGAGGACATGCCCACAACATGTACACAATTAATACCACTCACTCTGAGTGTTAATTTGGCCATGATTCGCACATGCTTTTGTATATGTTTGTTAAATCTATCCACAGAACACTCTGTCTATCTGCAAGGAGACGTAACATGTAGTCGCAGAAACAAACAGACGGACAAACATTCCACTTGAGTTCCTCATGAAATATACCGACCCCAACCGGCTGAGAGAAAATTGACCACACATGGCCATACCCGAACCCCATAGTACAAGCATAGAATCACCAAAGTGTAGATGTGTTGCTTTTAACATGTAGTGTCTTCTGCGAATTCATCATCATCATCGTTATCATCTCATCATTATCATCGCCATTACTACTATATCATTATCAACATCATTAACATTACCACTGCTTCATCATCAACATTACCAATGCTATCATTATCATCACAATCATCATCATGATCACATCATCATTGTCATTATCACCATCATCACTTATCATCATAATCCTCAACATGATTACATCATCATCATCATCGTCTTAAGTTTAAGTGTCTGATACTCAGCCCCTGGGACGCTGAGGTGTTTCCAAGGCACCAGGGCCAGGTTCTATACTGGCCAAGACCTGCTAACACGTCCTAGTCGTGCGTCCTGGGCAACAGGTCCCTTCGGGGTCCTGGCTAACATAGTACTGATTAGTAGGATCGCCGATTCTCCCGAAGCCGAAGAGTATCTGCCTGCACGTCGAGGAACCACCATTTGCACACCAATAAGCCAGACATGGGACAACGGATACTCACGCAAACCTCAGTCCGGTATGACATCAAACTGATGTTGGAAAACGGGATGTCTTCATCTGACATACAGGACTTCGCGCTGGAGTTCACAGCCAGAGAACGCAAGCAAGCATTCAGTCCCTTCCGTGTAAACTTCAATTTGGGAAGCAGTGATGTTATTTTTTACATGGGACTTACACCCACTCACTTTCAAGACTTTTTCCAACACAAACACACATAAATAGAGAACAGACTCAATTTTTTTTCGACGGTAATAAATATTTAAAACAAAATTTATTGTAATGAAAATGGTATTTCCTCACATTTAACAAAAATTTTAAACGGAGGTAAAAAAAAACTTTGCAACTTGTCAAACATGCACTAACAATTTACAGATAAAGCAGCATATATGATAAGTTTATCAAAATGTATCTAAAGCTTTTTGTACTTATACAGTCTGTGTAGATATAACATGTACTAGGTACATTTGTAAAACATGTATGGTAACAGGGCAGGGTACATGTGAAGCAAGAAATAAATAATTACTATCACGTTACCAGTAAGTTAGCTAATTTTATCAAAATGTCGAATAACTGTCTTTGTACATAGTTATCTTTGTTGTATATGTTTTTTTGAACAAATTAAAGGGCGTTTAAATTTAAAGTTATTAATTACCTCCAGCAATCAATACAAAACCATTTATTAGGCTTAGAAGTAGTCCGCACACCAACACAATGGTAGTGGTACCATTCCAAACAGCCCTCACACTCAACCATTTTGAACTACGCATTGTCCCTGTCGGCACAAGACTTGCAGCTGAAAAGTCCCTTCATTTTTTTCTGCAATTCTGGCCTGCAAGGTCACCCATGCCTCTTGAACAAAGAGATGTTCAATTGATGACAAAGAAATGCTTTCATTAGCAAAGACGGATAATATGTTTTCTGCTGACTTTAGATTAGAAACAGAGTAAGGTGGAAGGGAACAGACAAATCGAGTAGACTGCCAGATAGAAGCATCTGCTTCTTCACCTCGCATGATCTGGAATTAAAGTCCTGTGGACACGTTTTTCTTTTATTGTACCTCCTGGTAAAAGCTTGTACCTGTCTCGGTCTACCTTTTGTTTTTACCAGGGACAGTTTAACGTTAGAAAATCCACAGGATGATACAGCAGAGGAAGAAGCAGGAATTGAGAAATCAGCACCAAGACTATCAGAAGACACAGAGGAAGATGATTCAGACAAAGTGGGTAGGACAGAAGCATCAAGCCTCTCAGAAGCCACAGAGGAAGATGATTCAGACAAAGTGGGTAGGACAGAAGCACCAAGACTATCAGAAGCCACGTCCGCTCAGTATTCACTGCGCACGAAGTAGACATCAATGTGACCATCCGGAACCGGAAGTAGACATCACTTGACCAGCCGTGCAGCGGTTCGAGCCGCACTGGTAACTTACGGGGTATGTGAGCCGGTCGCTCATAAAGCAATGGCAAACTACTGAGAGTAATCGTACCTAGTACATCAACAGCAGCTGGAATATGCTGATGTTGACTGCAACGTCCTGTATGGGATATGCAACATTTTTTTAAAAAAGTTCTTCCCGTGCATACTGCTGTCTGGTCTGTTAGTTTGAACTGTTTTTTTGTCAGTTTCCAGTCTGGGATGACTACTCCTTCCCCCACCTCTCCCTGTTCTTTCTTGGACCTTGTCTGTTTATATTGTGAATGTGTGTATATTATGAGATTGTCCGTACTGATTTCTTCTATGTACGCCTCGGCCGCGTCTCTTGCCTCCGTGTCCTTGGTGATGGTCTTTGCTAGGCTCGTGTCTGTGAATGGGACCATTAGTTCCCATTGTGGGATTGTTGGCTTGTACCGTCTTGTATAATTATTTGCCACGGTTTGTACTATATATGGTAATCTCATGTTTTGTCGGTGTCTATGACACGACAAGTGGCTTTTGATCAGAGTTGTCCTCGTCCCCGGGAGCCTTACACTTAATTATCTTCTGTTGGTGGTATGTGACTCGTACATTAGGTTGCTCATCCTTTGCTGGTTGATCAGCTCTCATACTTCCTGGTACTACATAGTGAGATAGTATCCGCTGTGTCCCGATGCTGTTGTCAAGATAGTAGTGTCTGTAGTATATAGCAATTGTCTGGTCTGGATAGCATAATTATTGATTTTGCGTCTGTTAGGCTGGGAACCATGATTTCAGTAATTTTGCTTTTATCTTGATTGCCTGTATTTCTGAAAATCTAGCAGAATTGGTAAACACGTGAAAAACATCCAAAAAGCCCCTTTTTTTTGTTGCATATCCCTAACAGGACGTTGCAGTCAGCATTTTTCCGCTGCTGTTGATGTACTCGGCAAGATTGCGCTCAGCAGTTTGCCATTGCTTTCTGAGCGACCCGTAAGATAACGCGGCGAGAACCGCTACCGATTCTCGCGCAGGTTGTTACTCACGAGAATATATGGGATTACGGAGAACGACGTTAACACCCAGACCAGGGAGACCGGTAAAAGAAAAATTCCTTGGTCACTGGGTTTTATTGAATAAAGCTGAAAATTCATTCGACAGCCAAAATCAATAATCTCGACATTATTCACGGAGGTGAAGACAAACATAAATAAAAGGCGATCCATTCTTGCTTGGTCACATTATGAGAAGATGAAAAATAATCTGTCAACCGGAAAAGATTTGTGGAATGATAAATGTAGGACAAGAAAAATCTCAACGGTCTCGCAACGGCACAAAAGGGAGCACAAAACACAGAAATGATCCATGCTGGTGAAGATTGCAATTTGTGGAGCAGCAGCATGCCCATCGGCAAGGCACTTGAGCTGTGACATTACTTTTGTGTTGGCGTTCTCGCCGTATTGTTGGCGTCTCGGTATATGTGTACTATTGTTCCTAACTGAATTTTGACCAGCATGTAAAGGATGTATTTTTAATAACTGAGGTTTCTGAATATATTTGCGTTCCAAGTTATGTATTCACTCTCTGTGGTGTTCATGCAACATAAACGGTAAATACAAAACATGGAACGGCAATATTTTCAAAAAGCCCAGCCATTAAAACTACACCCTGGAGTAATGGGGAACCCTACTTGAGATGTGCACGGTATTAGCATCAGTGCTGTGGTCACTGGCCGCCTTCACTATCCAGGAAATTTCCGGACACCCATTTCAGGCAAAGTTGGCCTGGAAGCCCAATTCACTGTAAAAATTCCCTGCCTTGAATGGGATTGGAACTGTGAAATCACAAGTTCCTGTGGGTGTTCTATGTGCACACTTGCTATATTTCTAACATTTTGTGTGACTCCCTCAGTGTAGGCTAAGAAACAAAGTTCATACGGGTATACGCATATTTACATCTTTGTAATTATGCTGTTAATTTATTAGCACCGTATTCGTAGATGAGAATCAAAACTTCTGATCTTAAACAAACATGATTATTTGGTTGTTTCTGGATTTGAAGATTGAGCAGAACCCACTACTGGCAACGCTGACTATTTGAGTATGAACCTTGGGCCTTGTCCAATCTGACGTGGACAAGGTTCGTACCATAATACGATCAGCGTTGCCAGTAGCGTGTTGTGCTCTCAATCTTCAAAACATATTTATATCATGGACTGAAAAGAAGAAAATTACTCAATTCCCAAAATCTGAACATCGAACAAAACCGGTTCAAGCAAGTATATCTCAGAAACTAAACTACGTTGGTCATATTAAATGTCAGTGGCTTGGGAAAAAAAACAGTAATGAAAGCAGAGGCAGAGGGTGACAGTACTGGGCATGAAAATGCACACAGCGCAGAAACGCCAATGGATGGAGTATATTTTCACCTGGCTGTGACAGAAGCGACAGATACTGCAGGCATGGGAGGAGAGAATGCTACCTAAAATAATTGTATTTTAATAATTCTTGAAGCCCAATATTGATAGCAGCTTAGTATTGAAAGACAGAGTGATTTCAGTTAAATGCTTCTCCCTTATCTTAAAATTGTCCTGTTGTCATAAGACATTCCAGTTTGTCCCTTCTTATGACATGTTAAAAATATCAACAATCTACTTTAGAGCAATGTAAACCATCTTCATATTTATTACATCAAGACATTATCTGTGTTTGGGGTTTTTTGGTTTTTTGTGTACTGATTATCCACTTTGCAGAAATCTGTTTTGGGTAGAGTTAATCTAGATTTAGGCAGCACTTATATTTTAACTCAATGCCTTGCTTCAGAAATGTTTTTAGTTTACAACTGTCTATTATAAAAGGTATAGGAAGGAAAAAGGTACAGGAGCTGGTAGTTCAGAAAGCAATGGCAAACTGCTGAATGTAAAATTTGCCCAGAAATCACGAACAGGGAAAATGATGGGGCCGACTGCTACATCCTGTGAGGGACATGCAACTTAATTTTTTGTCTAGTATGTCACAGCAACAAAAAGAACACAGCCACCTAAGCAGGCCAGAAAAGGTCTTACAAAAAGGTTTGGGTACCTTCTTCTTCTGCGTTCATCCGGAGTTTTCTTTTTTCCGGATGTGATTGCGTTGTGCCTGTTTACAGCAACAGCTGCGTTCTTGCGCCGTTAGGCCGACACATCCGACTTCTGCGGGCATTTGGTGACCACATTAACCTTCCTGGGGAGGTTTGGGTATAAAATTGTCTACTTCATGCATTAGAGTTGAGAAAGTTCAGATAAGAAATGACATCACTGCACCTAGTACACATGCTCCATCCCCTTCTTCAACAGCCAGAAAGGAATCATAATATTAATGGTTGCAGCTGCCATTTGATTGAAAGTTCTACTAGTCTTCCCTGTTTTGAAATTTGTCCAGAACCCCTGCCGATCCCCCACCATATAATTCTCTCCACATAGGGGTGCTCAGTCTGTTCCATCACGTTCTCCACCTGGTCCCACAGGCACCTGCCCGCCTCTCCCTTGTCCACAGGTCATCTACCACCAACCGGTGCATCATCCAGTAGATCAGCCAATGTCTAACCAATCATCAATTGTCCCACAACAGGCTTGACATGTGTGATTGTGGGCATACAACTCTACTTAAAGGCAAGATTAACTGGTTTGACCTAAGACTGACACAACACAAATTCAAACCACAATAATAAAAAACAGGATATAACGATAAAACAAGTTTAATGTGTTCAGTAACACATAATGCACAAAATCAACTGACTGCACAATCTAGTGCAGTCCAAGATCGCCTTGATATCTTGAATCCATGATATCTGGTGAGAAGAATACATTTCACAATTAGTATTAAGAATTTTGTTTACATTTTTACAGCTAATCATAACATTTAAATTGTGTAACTATTTGTGACTAGCAATTAATTTTTAATTAAAATGACAATCTTCTAATACAATTACAAAACGTCATTGCAGTAACTATGGAGTCCACTGATCCCTTAACTTTCTACCATGCCTGTGATCAAAATAAATGTTTGTTTCAAAGTGTTCATGTTTGGATTTCATCATAAATAGTACAATGGGGATGTGTAATATTATCCATACCACCTCGTATGTAATGCCTGGTGTTACTCTTTATGGCTTCTCTTGGTCCTGTACTACACAGAAAACATGGACGATATTCCATATGTACATTTCTGAATCTTCATCTTGAGGCCTTAATTCCTATTTATCATTAACTCATGCCAAGCTGTGTTATCTTTTGCTAACTCCTGAAGCTGAAGCCCTCCTGATATTTTTCCTAGGTAAAACGAGATGACACTCTTCTAGAAGACCATTCATAGAAGAACTCCATTCATCTTAGTTGGAAGTTTTCTATGTTCAAGATTGGTTGGATATCACAACCCTCCTCCGTCACCTCTTCCGACATGCATTGTAGGTTACAGGACATCAGTCAACCGCAGCATTTTTTGCCTTTTGTAATTTCTTGGCAAACTTTCTGAATGACCGACACTCATACCAGAGAAACCATGCATGGCGGTCTGCTTCCAAATCAGCTTAGATGTTTTAAAGAGGTATGAGGGATTACGAATTGCATTTGTGTCCCCTTCGCAACAGAGACACACGCTTCACATAAGGACTGTGGTAATACAAGGATTTATAAGTATACAGTTCTAAACTTGATTGATTTACAAAATCCAACAGTGTTTAAAGATGAAACATGAAGTTACCTCTATCTTAATCTTCTAGCTTCTCTTTCAGATTCCAGAAGAGTCAGGATGTCACCTTCACGAACTGGTCCTTTCACGTTGCGAATAATTGATCTATTGGAGTCATCCAAGAACTCAACTCGCACCTAGTAATAATTATAATATATATTATAAGTATATAAAAAACAAATATAACTGAAAATCAATATTAAAAAACAATTTCCATTTTTTTTTAAAATTAAAGATATATACATACTGAAAATAGCTTACTTATAGGAAATGCTGAATAAGAACAAAGCTAGCTGGTTTTATTGTAGGAAACATATCCTTAAAGTCCTAAGGATAGAATAGTGGCAGGTCAAAACGCTGAGAGACGGCAGCCCTAAAATCTCACCTTTGATTTGCCACTCAAGTGCCAACTATCAGTTCCAGTAGCACTGGCTAGATTACTTAGTTGACCCATGGTCATGTGTTCAAACCTCTATTTTAAATTGTAATATTCCCCTGCCGACCCAGTCTAAAATAGGTACCAGGAAATGTGGGAAGTAATGGCCGACGGCGAGACATTGATCACAGCATTCAGTGAGTGTCGTCTATAACAATATTGGTCTAACCTCCAAGGCAAGTAAAGAGGGTCCCCTACGTTTAATAACCTGGTGTCAATAAATACCTATTATATTTTTATATTGCTCTGCTGGTACAAAATATTCTAAGTTAAATGGTCACCACATGTGTTTAAAATAAATTGAATAAAAGGTTTTTAATAAATCAGATTCCTTTGTTAAACTGTTAAAGAAATTACTAAAACCAAATCATTCAGCCTGGAAACATCTAATTTAATCAATATCATACGTTGATTTAAATATTCCATACAAAGTGATAAAAATTTACTCTGCAAATAAATAACTTAGAAATCTACCACAAGTATTATTCATCCAAAACAAAGGATTAAGTAACACTATAAACTTCTGCATGATAAAAATGATCGACTAGAAAAGTCTGCATATTACACCTACAATCTGTAATTCACTGACAAAAAAACACTACATGAAACAAGCTGTAAAAAAGAAAATTTGCAAATCAAGCCAAAACTGTTATGTGCAATGCCGATAAGCGTGGGCGGTCATGTTTTGCCATCTCAATCGATCACCAGAGTTATGGATTAGCTCAGTGTTCATGTCTCGACCATACTATGGGGCCAAGCCATCCGAGTATTTATTAACCTGCCTTCCCCTTGTTCTCTTCCCCCTCGATGTTGCCAGTTGTCACCAAGTCCTATTTATTTCTTCTTATAACGTGACCAAAAAACTGCGACTGCCTACGTCTAATTTCTCTATTAAGTTTACGGTTTTCATTCTTGTAGGACTTGGTCATTGCTTTTTCTGTCTGTCCATGGTTTCCTTTGCATTTTCTTCAGACACCACTTATCCACAGCCATGAGATGTTTTTCAGCCTGTTAACTCATTGTCCAAACTTATCAAAAAAAAAAAAAAGGGGGTTCTATGTAGCACCTCAATTTTTCTTGTTGCAAATGACCATTTTCATCTTGCAAAATGTTACTTTTGACATGGCGATTTTTGCTCGCATGTTATCACTGCTCAGAGATAATTGTACCGATTCACAAGAAAATTCCCATTTGTGTGTGTATTATTCATTGTGGTATTTCCTTCTTCCTAGTGACAACCATAAAATCTTCTTACAATTTAATTCTAACCCTAGTTGTTCACTGTGCAACAAACACATACTAATGTTACAGATTATGCTCTTTATCTAATGTTATATCCCCAAATGATGATTCCTGTCACATCTACATTTCTGAAAATATTTTCATTGTGCAGGGAAAAAAGATCTGGAGACATTACACATTCCTGTCTCACACCTCTCTTAATTGACCTACTTTGTTATCAATCCACATGACAGCTTGTTATTTCCATTATACGTTTTTTTTTTTTACAAATCTAAGGTCTTTCCCATCAATTTGTAAATATACAAGCATCTTTATCATGTTGACTTGTCTTGATCAAAAGCCTTTGTGTAGTCTACAAAGCACAAATACAGGTCTTTGTTGACTTTGATAGCCGTAGAGATTTTTGTTGTTCGTTTGCTTTTATCTTAAACTTGGCCCACTAGGTGGAATTTTGCATATGGATTTGTTTTCCTTATTACCAGTGTTCCTCACTATCAGGCCGATCCACTCAGACTTCTGAGGTAAAAATTGACTAAAAGTAATTTACGTCCCCAAGTCAATATTTTAGTCTAACTGAACCCACCGCCTCACAGTCAGCAAAACTGCAACATCCAATAACATGGTGCTCACAAGCAGCCATTATTGGCAATAGGATACATCCAATAACATTGTGCTCAAGAACAACTAGTAATGGAAATATGACTAACATGTGACAAACAGGAGACCAGGTTTCTGCAGACATGAGACTTACTTGTGTGCACTGTCCTTGGGATCCAGTACGTCCAAGAACCTTCAGGACCTGTAGATTAGCAAATCAAAATAAATGAAGACTTCTCAGTTCTTGAAATGTCAAATAGTGCTGAATATATGAACATTTAATATGTGCCATTAAATATCTTAACATGTGCCATTAAATATTTCACAGCATGTACAATCCAGTTGAACAGGCAGCTTACATTCTGTTTTATTTTTGGAGTTTCATCAAGTTTTGTGCGATCTCAATGCACATTTTTCAGCACTTCAGATGTCACCAATTATTTTAGAGAACAGATTTAACCACAACAATCATATGTCGAAATCAGTTCCCTGGCCGAGGGATTAGCAGCTTTCTCCGTAACTCTGAATACTCTCGTGGTTGACGTGATTGCACGAGAATTGGAAGCGGTTTGAGTCGCACCAGTGACTTAGAGTATGGAGCCGGTCGTTCAGAAAGTCATGGCGTGCTGATGAGTGTAATCTAGCCTAGGAATCAACATACAGCTGAAAGATGATGTTGACCGCAATATCCTGAAAAAGGATGGAAACGTGGGAAAAAAATCATATGTCGAACCGTTTAGTATTTTCTCCCTCTACCCCCAATCTTTGCGGCTCTTACAAACTCATCTTGTGACCAAAACAAATTGTTCTGATGGGGGTAATCACAAATCTTTGAGAATAGGTCTTTAACAGTATTTGTATATTGGACCCAGTTGTCAACCCCGGGATTTTTCACATTAATGTAATCACCACACACCTGTGGCCCCCAAGTCAATACACTATTCACTGTTCATGATTCACAGATGTGTACTGATGGGTAGAATATGCCTGTGAACCATGCATATGTACAATAGAGATATATTTCCATATAACAGAAACAGCCTAGACAGAATAGGATAAATTTCTTAAAACAAACACTATCTGTACAAACATATTATTCACAGGTTATAAGCAGAGGTAGAAACAACTAAACAACTCAGGAGCCAGCCCTTTTCTCAGGAGTCTTCTTTTTGCAAATACGGAAATATTTTTTTGTAGCTTTGAACGCCCCGGGAAGGTTAACAAATGCCAGCAGGAAGTTAGATGTGTCAGCTGAAAGGTGCAGGTTTTGCAGCTCTGCTTTAAACAGGCACGTCTAAAACTCTATTCTAAAACAACATTCCGGGTGAGTTCAGAAAAATAAGAATTTGTAAATTCAAGCTGCATGTAAAAATGTCCCAGTCGTGACCAGTATATTTCTACCCCAAGTAACAAGTAATGTAGTAAGTGTACTTGACAACAAAAACAAAGAATATCCATGGTGGAGATAGAAGCATGCAAGTTTGGGATGAAAACCAGCATGAGAAAAATGAAACACACTTATCAAGCAGGTCTTGAAATATGTTGATGGTTGAATTTTAAATGGAAAATTTAGTAGGTACGTTAGCCGTGCCGCTACCCGAATTGAAAACATAATATACAGCCCCACCACGGCCTGATCCATTACCATTGTCCCCAAAAAGGCTGCTGTAAAGACCATTCATGCTTCCTACATCATTCATTCATTCAACTATCACGTAACAATAATAGACACCATCTTAGGTTCTGCAGAAAAGTTTAGTCTATTATTCCGTAAATATTGGTTGAAATTATCGTGACCTTTTAAATAAATTGAATTACTTGGCAAAACGAAAGTAATTGTATTTTCTAGAGCTTGTTTATTTTTTGGATGTTTAGATGGATATTCAAATTCAGCACATTACAGCACATCAACGCTTAATTCGCTTTACATGTTTAAAAAACATGTCTGCGAGGTGTTATTTTGTCTTTGTGAATGGAACTCCCAAGATGGTGGCAGCCAGCCGTGAAAACTTAACACTAAAACATGCAATTTGAACTAAAGTTAAAGAGAATACAAGTTTAAATATTAATAATTTATTTGCATACTTGTACTATTTTGTAATCATTTAACATGACGGAACATATGTTTGAACGTTGGTTTTTCATATCCGTCTATGACCCGTTTGAGACAATCTCGCAAGGACTGATAGGGTAATGATCACAGTTAAGAGTTCTAAAGTCACTGCAAACGTGAATATTTTAACCCTTGACACCTTCACAAAAATGTGAATATCTCCACTTAGAATTGTCAGACATGCATCATTGAGGTACCATTATATTTTGTTTTTCAAGGCCTATCTGTGGTGATCTCAGTAAATACTCAATATTAAAATCATGATGGAACCTACTAACACTAGCAGTGACTTGCCACTGAACTGAATGGGTTGTCATTGAACAGGTTAGCTAGCTAGCTGGGCACTCTTCCGAATTGCGGTCCCAAATAGATCCGCAGTGAATAGGTCAGGGGTAAGGGTTAGGGTCAGTGTTTAGTTAACAACTAACCCTAACCCTTAACCCCTGACCTATTCACTGCGGAACTATTTGGGACCGCAATTCGGAAGAGTGCCAGCTAGCTGTATAACTCAAAAAATATAAATGAGTCAGAAATAAATTGAGAAAACTGAAAAATTTGTGAATATGGTAGTGACAATTGGCAAAACTGCTGGGTAAAGAGTAAATGGAAGGCAAAGCAATTGCTATGCTTGTATCGGTTGTCACATGGTGACCCATGACCGCCCATGTGATATAAGTAAATGCTTGTCAATGCCAGATGTTCAACCAAGCTGACTCCCCCTAGTTACAGCTTACAAGAAAATCATAATTCCTCTCACAATTTATTATAAAACATCACAAAACGTCTGTAAAATCCCAACAGAAACAATGAGGTACCAGTGGTTGCCAAAGTGTCAGAACATATAAACAATGAGTGGGAAATATTTTGAAATGAGAAAATGTTAGAAATTCGTTAGCTACATGTATTTATTCCCATGTGTAACTTCCAAAATTCTAGTTTTGTCGTCATTTCACGCAACCTCGTGGGCTGTGCAGAACTGTAAACTAAATTTGCATCTCTTCGCTTAGTGGAAAACTCGAGATGAAATTTTCTTCATAAATATTTTCCAATAGTAATGAGATGTCTTTAAATTCAACTTTCTTCTAATTAAACAGTTATTATAGTAATTAAACATCACAAAGCACTGAATCACCCGAAACTGCATGAATGACCTGTTATCGATACCTCGTATCCATCGCAATTACTGAAACTCACGTTTTCCTGACTTTATTTCATCTTGGTCATAATAAACATACCAGTATAACGTTTTACTGAGTTACACTGAGTATACAAAGTAAATGAAGCTGTATAAAGTTATAGATTTGAACTTACTTTAGCAAGTTTGACTGGCTGGAGTTTGTCCATGTTGTCTCGTTGATGGCTGACGGAGGAAAGACAGGCACACGTTAATCTTCGGTAGTCTACGCACAATGTCGTCAATCTCCGGTAGAGCCTCGTTTCTGTCCGGCTGTACCTGGCCACTGTTTGGTGTTCACATTTTCATGTCAAAATTCTCCAATACTGTTCTATTATTTATGCGTGTGTATGTGTGTGTGTTCTTTGTTGTTGTTGTTTTGTTTTTTTTAATAGGGAATATTATTTAGATAGATTTGCAATGACTTAAAAATAAATAATAAAACTAGGTGTTACGGCTTAATATCCCTCATACATTAAAAAAAAACTAAACCAAATTGTACTTGAATATCTGGACCAAAGATAAATAGGATATGCGGAAAAAAATATTAACTTGCTTACCTTCTACCTAATAACACTGGGTGGTGAGTGCAGAGAATGGGCAGCGGGCCGCACTGAGTTTGAAGTGCAACAGCTGATCCAGAACAACACACATCAAGGTGACATAGTCATCTACACCGATGGGTCAGTGGTGGGAAACAGACGTAGTTGCTGGGGCTTTATTGCAAAGGCTAATGGACGAGTCTTGAAAAAAGGAGAGCCTGGCATATGAGACTACGACCTCCAGTATGAGAACGGAGGTGGAGGCAGTAACAGCTGCATTCCGTTGGCTAGAGGAGACTACTGCAACACACGTTGTGTTCCTTACGGATTCAAAGAATATGCTTAGCAAGGTGGAGAAAGGAATGTTTCGTGTGGAATAGCTCTCGTCGCTTCAGAGGTCACAGATTGTGAGAATTGTATGGATATTTTGCCCTGGCCATGCGGGTGTACGGGGGAATGAACAGGCTGATAGGCTAGCAGGGAATGCACCTCTTGGTGGTATCTTGCCTTGGACAGGGGGAGGGGGGTGGTCGTGCGCTTGTGGGACCAGGTGGAGAAGGCGGAGGAACAGATTGAGAACCCATATGTGGAAAGAATGAGATTGCGGGGGATCGGCAGGGGTTCTGGAAGAATCTCAAAACTGAGAAGGAAGACCAGGAGAACATTTAATCAGATAGCGGTGGGAACGATTAGTAGTATGACTCTTCGCTGGCTGTTGAACCAGGGGACTGAGCACGTATGGGAATGAACTGAGTGCAGTGATGTCGGTTCTTGACTCAACTCAACTCAACTCTTCATTTCTCATCGAACCATTCAGTCCATAAATGTCTCTATCCACACTTAGTAAATCCCGCAGCGTGTAGCGGCTCACGACACCAATTCTGTGTTGGTTTATTAATCTTCTTTGGCTTCCTGCGCAGTGTTCTTGTTTGGCTACACATCTTTTAACCATCACTTGGTTCTCGCGAACGTCTTGCTTCTGGTAGAGCAGCCAGTATATCATGACTCATCCGCCCTCATAGTAGTAAGCCCTTCAGCCCACTCATTCCATTGTACATCCGCATGCATGGCCTGGCACGTAAAGGAAACTAATCTTCGCCAACTGTGACGGGATGCAGAGGTGTTTCCAAGGCACCAGGGCCGGGTTATATACTGACCAAGACCTGCTGACACGTCCACGCCGTGCGTCCTGGGCAACAGGTCCCTTAGGGGAACCTGGCTAAGATCAGTAGGATCGATGATTCCTCTGAAGCCGGAGAGTATTTGCCTGCATGGCGAGGAACCACCAGTCTGCACACCAATAAGCCAGACATGGGACAACGGATACTCACGCAGACCTCAGGTCCGGTATGACATCACACTGATGTTGGACAACAGGATGTATTCATCCGACATACAGGACTTCACGCTGGAGTTCACAGCCAGCGAACACAAGCAAGCATACAAGCCAGCAGTGACTGCCCCAGAGACACGAACCACTGTCTTCGGAGCCTACCCATCTCTATCTCCCAGAACATACTCATTGAGTCACTAAGGAAGCATGACCGAGTGAAGGTCTGTGTCTCGAGTCATGTTATTGCTTTATTAACTTCCATAACTTCCATAGTCAGGCTATTTATGATCAAGGCAAAAGCACCAAAATCTTCCTTCACAATTCTCCCACCAGCCTGAGCCGTAAAAGCACATGAACTTCTCACGTGTCGAACAATGACCCATTTGTGTAAATGACAGCATCACCCTCTAAAGCAGTGGTTCTCAACCTTTTTTGGCCCGTGCCCCCCTTTACCATATTTTCAGAACATCATTCCCTCCCCCCCCCCCCCTGGAAACACCAAAATTCCCCCCTAGGGGGAATTCCCCACCGGTTGAGAACCACTGCTCTAAAGAATTCTCGAAGATCAAAGACTTTACTTTCTCCTCCACAGCAGCCGGATTATCTTGTCTGCATTTTCTGTCTAGTTGGATGCAAACTGAAAAGGACGTACAGAAATCTGTCGGCACTTGTACCCACTCCTCGCCAGGTTCTAAGTCCTCAAGTGAACACACCTGTTGAAGAATATCGTTTAGAAATAAATGTTAGGAAACAAGCAGGAGAACAGATTGACTGTGTCTGCACCTCTGGGTGAGCTACTGATGCTCGACAGGGCTGATGTTGTCAGGGCCTTCTGGAAGCCTTTTGTGTATAGTGTGGAAGGACACATAAATCACAATGTCCTGGAGAGAATGGTGCGGCTGTGTCTAACCAGAGGACCAGGCCGGCGATCAATAGTCAGAGGAAAGAAACGACGGAAACATTCAGACTACAGCTGGTAACATTAGTATTGGAACTCTAGGCTGGCTGTTGAAGATGAGGATCGAGCGCGTATGGTAGTTTTCCGAGTGTTGTGACGTTGTATTTATTTGTGTGGCGATTTGTCGCTTTGAACTCAAGCGTAGTCAATACACGTGTTGCTATTTCTAATGTACTCATCGGATTTTGCTTGTGGATTAGTTTTCCCTATTACCAGTGTCCTTCGCCATCAAGGCCAACCCATTCATGCTTCTGAGGTACTACTTGTATTACTAATACTAGACTAGTAATGCACGTCCCCAAGTCAAGAACGAGAAGTCCAACTGAACAGTATAGGGGTTGAACCAGATACCTCGGCATCAGCACACCGGAAGTTTAAAAGCGAGCTCTCTTATTAATTCAGGCATGATGACCTCCGGTTGCGATGTTGGTTCTGACTCAACTCTTCTAAAACTTTAGTCAAATTCGGAATTGGTTATATTTGGACTATAATTTCTTGTTGTTAAACCAGAGTCAAGGCAGACTACTCTGATATTGAAGATTACAAAAGTCATCACAACAATGGCTAGCAGAGCGATAGGACGGGCTACAGTTCGAGCGGTCACCTCCAAACGTCTGACGCCACAGAAGGCCCCTCTAACTTTGGTAGGTCTGACCTTTGTCCCTCCACATTAACAAAGTGAGGCCTGTGGTGTATATTAAACAAAATAATTACATATTAACACTGAAAAAAAGAATGTTTAAGTTCCGTTTTTTGCCTCTCCTGAGCTACGGTCTAGATTAGTAAATAGTAGAGTTACTCAGACTACTGCGAACGGGTTTTTTAGAGTAACATTTTCAGAATCAAAACAATGTGAGACCTGCGTAGTTGAAAATGAATAGATCTTGAAAAGTGTTATCCAATGGTACATTCGTGTTTTACCGAGGTTCATAAATGAAGCAAAAAATTAATGTACTCAAATATAACAATTAGCAGATTTGATCATGATTTTAAATTTGAGTATTTACTAATGAGACCACCACAGATGGATAGGCCTTGAAAGACCAAATCTTATAGGTACCTCAATGATGCCTGTATATCAGTTGTCAGCAGAGATATTCACATTTTAGTGTAG
>JACEFZ010010315.1:25000-31659 GCA_014155875.1 Cepaea nemoralis | reverse complement strand
ATTTGGGGGTTTGGACCGGGTTAACCTTCCCGGGGGTTTCTTAGGACGTTTGACTCTCACTGTTGTGGTGTTATCTCCCATCCTAGCTGGCCCATATAGAACAGCCAAAGACATCCTGGTCAGCCCTCAAGGGAAGGCAGGGGCAGACCATGGGCATTCCCCGCCATCCAAGGAGGCTTCCATAATTGCAGAGCCAACACACAGCGCTCTGGTACTGGGCTCACCCAAGGAATCGTCACGTCCTGCACATGGCTGCTTAGCCTCACTTCCGTATATTGGGCCTTCCGTTCACCATAGGCTGTTCTTCCGGAAACCAGAAGAATGCAGTGTGCAGATGACATCCACACAGTGAGCTTTCGATTCGGACTTTCCGCGCAATGGATTTGCTATCCGAGCAATATTCCATTTCGTGCCACTAGGACACTTTTTCCACCTTATTTGAAGCCCACACAGTGAGCTTTTGATTCGGACTTTCCACGTAATGGATTTGCTATCCAAGCAATATTCCATTTCGTGCCACTAGGACACTTTTTCCACCTTTTATGAAGCTCACACAGTGAGCTTTTGATTCGGACTTTCCACGTAATGGATTTGCTATCTGAGCAATATTCCATTTCATGCCTCTGGGAGGCTTTTGTAACCGACATATCTGTGGTATGAAGTGTGGCAGTCTGAATACTTCTTCATACACCTTTAAATGTCAACCTGTATGTAGTTAAAGTAAGCTGCGGTCAACTTGAGCTTGCTGATATCTCCATAGAGCTTGTCCTCAAATGAAGCAGGTGTGGGCCAAAATATCTTTCTCTGTTCTGCATATATTGGGCAATCCTGCAGCAAATGTTTTGCTGTCATTTTTCCAGTTCGACAATTACATTCATCGGTATCTCCTATTTTTAGTTTATTGAACAAGTGGTATTTCAGCCTGTTATGTCCTGTGCGGAGTCTGAAGATTTTTACTTGTTCTCTTCGGTCGAGTTTGTAATATGCATAATCCTTCTGGTGGCCTGGATGCTCTGATTCCCATTTGGTTTTATAGGTGCTTTTTATCAACCTCTTTGCCTCATTGTAAGTTATGTCTATGTCAGGCTGTGGTAGTCGTCCGCCCTCTTTTGCCAGTCTGTCAGCCACTTCATTTCCAGGTATACTGCAATGTGATGGGATCCACTGTATTACAACTTTTTTGGATTTCTGGCTTAGACCATGGAGTGCTGCTCTTAGGTCAGCTATTTCTGTGCTGTTATTGCTCTTCAGTATTGAGACAGCTGACTTTGCATCTGTGAAGATAGCTATTTGCTTCTCTTTATTTTCCTCCATCAAGAGTATTTCTGCTGCAGTTTTCAGAGCCTCTACCTCTGCTTTGAAGTTAATTGAAAACTTTCCAGTTGCCACTGAATGTGTTGTTTTTTTTCACTCCATTTTTTAAATTTAGGAGAATTCCTCCTCCTCCATTCTCTATTGAATTTTTGGCTGATCCATATGGGTCCAATTGCTGCTTGGGTAATGTTCTTTTACGTAGTTTAGGGTTATTTCTCTTCTTTCGGTTTCATGCTGAGTGTTCTTTTTCTCAATACCAGGAATGTTTTCTATCATCGCAGGCAGTTGCTGCTGTCTCCAAGCTGGGAAGTTGTGTGCATAGTAAATATGCTTGACTGTTGATATGTTAAGTATGGGGTCTGCCCTAATCTTTCGTTTTGCAGTTTCTACAAAGTTGCTACGCTTCAGTCTTCCTTTTCCAAAACCATTAAACCTGTTATACATAGGGTGGTCTGTCAATCTTCTAAATTTTTCTGCTTGTTGCTGGGCTCTGCTATCTCTTCTGTCCTGCATTGGTTGTAAACAAGTGATCTTTTCTAGTTCATTAATAGGCGTTGTCTTCAGGCTTCCAGTTATGATTCGCATTCCTTGGTTTTGGACTCTACTTATTTGTTAAAGTTTGACTTAGCTGCTGTTGCCCAAGCTGCAATGCCATATTCCAGTACTGGCCTCACCCGTCCAGTATATAGCTTCTTGAGAACTTTCTCATCTGCTCCCCACGTTGTACCAGCAAGCTTTTTCATGATTGCCATTCTTTGCCTTGCTCATGTTCGATTTTTCTCAACCTGTGTTTTCCATGTCAGGCGACGATCAAAGGTGACTCCGAGATAGTTTGGATTTTCTTCATGGCGCAATATTTTTCCATTCAATACCAGTTTAGGTTGCTGAGTTTTATTTGAGAGGGAGAACACTGTGCATGTTGTTTTCTCCTCACTTATCTTCACTAGCCATGATTTTGACCAGTCCTCTAGTGCTAATAGGGCTTGCTGTATTCTGCTGTTAGCTGAACTAATATATTCTTCAGATGTCCATATGGCTAGGTCATCTGCAAAGGATGATGTGTGTACCCTGGCTGGAAAATTTTCCGTGATGTCGTTTATATATGCTAGGAATAATGTTGGTGAAAGAACTCCTCCTTGGGGGACACCTTGCTCCAACAGCATCATTTTGCTGGTTTGTCCTTGTACTTTTGTCCTGGCAGTTCTGTTCTCAAGGTAGTGGCTGATCCATTTGTACATTTTCCCACAAACATGCATTTTTTGCAGTTTTACTTTCAGTCCTTCCTTCCATACTTTATCAAATGCTTTTTCAAAATCTATCCAGACCGCTAGTGTGTGCGTTTTCTCTTGGAAGGCATCCTCTATTTCCTGAGCTATATAGGTTATTTGATCTTCAGTGGATCTGTACTTTCCGAATCCTGCTTGGTGTGTTGTTAAGAGTTTGTTTTCTTCCAGATGCCATGTTAGCCTGCCATTGATAATGCGTTCCATTAATTTTCCTACACAGCTAAGTAGACTGATAGGTCGATAGCCATTTGGTGCTTCCAGGTCTTTTCCTTTCTTTGGGACTGGTATTAGTATAGCTTCCTTCCATGCCTGTGGGACTATTCCCCTCTTCCAGCTGTAATTTAGGACTGCTAGTAGTTTTGTTGCATGGGCGAATAGATGGTGTGTCAGCATAAACACTGACTAGTGCAGCACCACTCAATTTACCCTCTCTCCGACACAAAAGGCAGGGATCATCCAGATAAATGGAACATCCCTAAGAGAAGATAAAGAACCAACCTACCTTGGAGTAACATTTGATGACAGGCTGACATAGAGAAAACACATTAAAAAAAGAAGTAGCAAAAGCCAGAAGGAAAATAGCCATCCTGAGAAAGCTACGTGGAACCACATGGGGAGCCAGTGGGAAAATACTTAGCAAAGTTTATCAACAGAGCATACGACCACACCTGGAGTACGGGTCAACTGCGTGGTGTTCGGCATCAAAAACCACACTACAAGAGCTGGACAAGGTACAAAATCAAGCACACAGGAGGGATGAGATTAAACCCTATAATAGCAATTGGGAAAATGGGGAGGACACAAGCACTGAGAGAGCGCAGAGATACGAAAACACTAATACAAGCAGAAAAGTTCCTCAGCTTGTCAGGCCACCCTATGAAGAACCGATTTGAAAACTTAGCTAAGGGACGGTTTAAAAGAAGCAACACGACCAGAGTTCCAACAGGAAAGTACTGCCATAACTATGATACAGAAATTGAGGCAATCAAGATGGAAACAGAGAAATTACTAAATACCAGCCATGGTACACAACATGTGGTGCTACTGACAGTTGCAAAATCAGTACTCGAGGCGCTCCTGTCTGGGCAGTTGCCAGTACTAAGGACACTACTTTCTGAACTTAGCAGCCAGCATAAGGTCACCATGCAGTGGATACCAACCCACTGTGGAGTACCCGGAAACGACAGAGCTGATCAATTGGCTAAGGAAGGAGCCAAAGAAGAACAGCCTGATGTGCCCACTACATACCACCAAAAGAAAAGAATGATCAAATCAGTCAGAAGCCCACCAAAACCTGCTCACGGCGACTACCACGTTATGAACAGACCAGAACAAGTCATTATTCTGCGCCTCAGAACAGGACATAATAGATTACGCAACCACATGTCTCCAAAATTCAAGATTGATGACTCAGTCATGTGCACATGTGATTTGGCGTCGCAGACAGCAGGAGCACATACTCCAAGACTGCCCAAACTACAACATACAGGCAAACCTTCTGGATATATATATATATATATATATATATATATATATATATATATATATATATATATATATATATATATATATATATATATATATATATATATATGCCGGTCTCTCTGGCTGAGGGGTTACAACACTTTCTCCGTAATCCCGTTTGTCACGCAGTCTCGTAGCGGGAGCGAGCTGGGAGCGGTTCGTCCCCCGCTGGTGACTTGCGGGACACTGAGCCGGCCGCTCAGAAAGCAATGGCAAACTACTGAGCGTAATCTTGCCAAGAAATCAACAGACAGCTGAAAGATGCTGCTGTTGACAGCGATGTCCTGTAAAGGATATGAGAATAAATATATATATATATACAGCTGAAAGTAGCGCCATGGTGGTTACTGCTGGTAGTTTGGGAAGTATTAGGTCTTTACTTACACTAAATAGCGCCCTTTTGCAGGCCTTAGGTGCTTCTTATTTTGTCCTACTGCGTGAAGCGTTGGAGAGATGAACTGGTCGTTAACAATTTCAGCCTCAAAATTCAACCAACTGTGAGATAGTCTTCAGAAACGAAAAAGAATGACTACTCGGGTGCCAAAAAGTAGGAAGGCTATACCTCTACAAACATGGGGGGGGGGTGCACGCACAGATAGACAGACGGACTGGGGGGCGGTCGGGCAGGCAGACAGACAGACAGACAGACAGACAGACAGACATGTTACTGCCAGAAAACAACTGTCATCCACTGCCTATTGTACCTTGCCGTTTAGGATAGCACGGTCTTGAGCCTGAGGAATTAAGGTCGCCTGGCTAGTGCAGTCGTCGCGAACTGTGCAGGTTAGGATATTGTTTTCGCGCCCGACAGAAAATATCCACACCTTACCGAGGATTCGAACCCTAGTCTCGTGAAAGAGAACCCGACGTTCTAGCCACTCGGGCAGCCGCTCCTGGAGATATATGTATATGTATATTTATTTATTTTTAGTTAGTTGCATATCCTTTACAGGATATTGCAGTAGACACCAGCATTTTTAGCTGTTGTGGTGTCTTAGCAAGTTTTACGTTCAGTAGTTTGCCATTGCCGGCTTCCTGGTCTAGAGGTTAGCGACTTTTCTCCGTAATCTCGAATACTCTCGTAAGTAACGTGACGACGGTGAGAATCAGCAGTGGTTCGAATCGCGTCGGTAACTTACGGGATATGTGAGCCGGCCGCTCAGAAAGCAATGGCAAACTACTGAGCATAATCTTGCCAAACAACTCAACAATCAGCTGAAAGATGCTGATGTTGACAGCGATGTCATGTAAAGGATATGCAAACATCTAGTTTGCCATTGATTTCTAAACAACCGGCACCCATACCTTTTCGTTAAAAAAAAAAAAAAAAACGCGGTCTGCTCTCATATCGCGCACAGCTGTGTTTCGAATGCGGGTATGCAGCATCACGAAAAGCGTCCGTAAAACATTCGCCACGGAAGCGGCATATGTATATTAACGTAGGAGAATACAGAAGGAATAACCAGAGAACACAAACCACAAATATGGCTCGGTGTGCCAGTTGCTAGCCTGCGTTTATTTTTTATTTTGTTGTTGTTGTTGTTTGTTGTGTGTGTGTTTTTTTTTGTTTTTTTTGGATGGGGGGAGCTAGGTGAATAACAAAAGATTTAAGTTGGACTTAAACATTGACTCCTCGTTCAGAAATCAATGGCAAACTACTGAACGTACAAGTGCATATAAAATCAACGTGGGGTTGATCGCAACGTCCTGCAAAGGATATGCACCAATTTAAAGAGACTATTGCGTGTGTCTGAGACGTTGAGGAGGGGGGGGGGGGGGTGAAAACAACTGAGAAATACGTCACGATCGGTCAGTCAACGTCAACCATGACAGGAAGCGCGCAGATGTAGAGCAACTGACACTGGTCGCGATCTTTCAACTTTAAACTCGTAAGGCCCGAATATGAGTCTTCTGGTGTCTTCATGTTTGATGCAGGAGTTTTCTAGATTTGCACGTGTTCACATTCTATGAAATCTTTATTTACATTTGAATTGAGAAAGTAATAAAATCAGTGTAAAAGCTAAGTGACGCACGAAATATATATCTCACTGCATGAAAAACAAATAATGGCGACCGATAAAACAAATATGTCACCAGATATGTATAAAGTATAATGTTATGCACCTACCATAAAGAATAATGGCATCAGCGCACCTATCGACTACACAACTTTTATACACGGCACACAAACGGTTGTAAACGTTCACCACAATTTACATTTCGTAACCAACAATTCTATTAGAGTGCCCTTTTAATGGATTCTATCAAGCGTGCCCTTTTAACGGATTATTATGTGTGTTCTAACTGTGCTGCAATATCATAAGAACAATAGAGATGTTCCAAATATGAAGTGTGCACAATTTCATAGTTCTATCTTTAGTATATCTGTACAGGGGATCTGTACGTGTTCTGTGGCGAAGGTGTTACAAATGCAATTTGTAATCCCACATACAGTGTTTGAAACACAGCTGCTGGCGATTTGGAAATGGACCGCCTTGCGTTGGTTTCCATAGAATGATATGAATATATATATAT
>JACEFZ010010315.1:0-17500 GCA_014155875.1 Cepaea nemoralis | reverse complement strand
ACAAGGGTGTGATGGGTCGTTCTACTCATGGGTATATGGTGGTGTCGTAGACATAATGTGTATGGGTAGTGATGAACAAAGGTGTGATGGGTCGTTCTACTCATGGGTATATGGTGGTGGCGTAGACATAATGTGTATGTGTAGTGCTGTATAAACAAGGGTGTGATGGGTCGTTATACTCATGGGTATATGGTGGTTACGTATAGGAATGTGTATGGGTAGTGATGAACAAGGGTGTGATGGGTCGTTCTACTCATGGGTATATGATGGTTACGTATATTAGTATGGGTAGTGATAAACAAGGGTGTGATGGGTCGTTCTACTCATGGGTATATGGTGGTTACGTATATTAGTATGGGTAGTGATGAACAAGGGTGTGATGGGTCGTTCTACTCATGGGTATATGGTGGTGGTGTAGACATAATGTGTATGTGTGGTGATAAACAAGGGTGTGATGGGTCGTTCTACTCATGGGTATATGGTGGTGGCGTAGACATAATGTGTATGTGTAGTGATGTATAAACAAGGGTGTGATGGGTATATGGTGGTGGCGTAGACATAATGTGTATGCGTGGTGATAAACAAGGGTGTGATGGGTATATGGTGGTGGCGTATATGAATGTGTTCACTAGGCATGGTGTAGTGATGTATAAACAAGGGTGTGATGGGTCGTGGTTTCTACTCATGGGATGGGTATATGGTGGTTACGTATATTAGTATGGGTAGTGATGAACAAGGGTGTGATGGGTCGTTCTACTCATGGGTATATGGTGGTGGTGTAGACATAATGTGTATGCGTGGTGATAAACAAGGGTGTGATGGGTATATGGTGGTGGCGTATATGAATGTGTTCACTAGGCATGGTGTAGTGATGTATAAACAAGGGTGTGATGGGTCGTGGTTTCTACTCATGGGATGGGTATATGGTGGTTACGTATATTAGTATGGGTAGTGATGAACAAGGGTGTGATGGGTCGTTCTACTCATGGGTATATGGTGGTGGTGTAGACATAATGTGTATGTGTGCTGTATAAACAAGGGTGTGATGGGTCGTTCTACTCATGGGTATATGGTGGTGGCGTAGACATGATGTGTATGTGTAGCGATGTATAAACAAGGGTGTGATGGGTATATGGTGGTGGCGTATATGAATGTGTTCACTAGGCATGGTGTAGTGATGTATAAACAAGGGTGTGATGGGTCGTGGTTTCTACTCATGGGATGGGTATATGGTGGTTACATATATGAATGTGTATGTGTAGTGATGTATACACAAGGGTGTGATGGGTATATGGTGGTGGCGTATATGAATGTGTTAGTATGAGTGGTGTAGTGATGTATAAACAAGGGTGTGATGGGTCGTGGTTTCTACTCATGGGATGGGTATATGGTGGTTACATATATGAATGTGTCTGTTCGTGGTGTAGTGATGTATAAACAAGGGTGTGATGGGTCGTTCTACTCATGGGTATATGGTGGTGGCGTAGGCATAATGTGTATGCGTGGTGATAAACAAGGGTGTGATGGGTCGTGGTTATACTCGAAGTAAGAGGTGGTTACTGAACAAGGAGGTGTAGTTGTTTACTGAACAAAAAGAGAGGTGTAGGAGTCTGACACAGTAAACACAGAGACAAAAGTAAAAACAAAGTGGGTTCAATAATGAAACAATCAGGGTCGTGTAATACGAAGGCATTCTCCGGTCTTAGGGATAAAAGAGGCCGCCGGGGTGGTGTTATAGGTGGTAGTAACTGCAAGGGTGGGTTCTTCACCGAAAAGCTTATAAAGAAGGATATGGTGGTAAGGGGGTATTAGGGGTCGATATAGCGATGTTTATAATAAGAATGGTGATGTCGATCGGGTCCGCAGATCACCCGGTGTCAATACGGTTCCAGGTGCTTGAACTGTTCCGCTAGGCGATATATCAGCGTCTACACGAGTCTCCTTGTCTATAACAAATACATAAACACAAACACACATACAAATACAAAGACAACCAGACATACACATAAAGACAGACAAGCACAAAGACACACCCATACTATTACTACTGTCATCACAACTATACACCCATAATCAATTACACAAATACACACCTACTGCAAAGACAAATACAAAGACAGCCAAATACAAAGACACACCCATCGCCTAGGATTACTACTGTCATCACAACTATACACAAGTACACACCCATAAACAAATACACAAAAACACTCAAAGACAAACACATCTCCTAGCATTACTACTGTCATCACAACAACCACACACACACACACACACACACACACACACACACACACACACACCCACCCTTGTTTATCACCACACATACACAGACATACACACATGAACACAAATAGAACCAGACATCAACTACACACATACACACTTGATACACTTGTACGTACACACCTACAAGCGTACAGACACACAGACACACCCATCGCCTAGGATTACTACTGTCATCACAACTATACACACTTGATACACTTGTACATAAAGACCTACAAGCACACAAAAACACACCCAAACCATTACTACTGGTACCACAACAAGTACACACCCATAATCAATTACACAAATACACACACACACACACACACACATACAAACACAAAGACAACCATACACAGACACACCCATCGCCTAGGATTACTACTGTCATCTCAACTATACACACACGTGTACACACATACAAGTACAAGAATAGCTTGTCTAACTGCCACATCAGCTATGTAGGGTGCAGACCCAGTGTATAAAATAGAAGGCGTCTCTTGTGAGCTCAGTACCAGTTCACGGGCTGAGTTGGGTATCTACAGAGGTGCTTCAGGCTGGTGTGAGCAGTGTAGTAAGCAGATGTTGTTCACGTACTGACTTGGCTACAGTGGTGAAATTTGGTGTGAGCATTGTTCGTGTAGTAACCAGCTATTTTTCACGTAGTGACTTGGCTAGTTACAGCAGTGAAACTTGGTGTGAGCATTGTTCGTGTCGTCGGCAGCTGATAAAACACTGAAACATTGTATACACCAGAACTTTTTGGTGGTGTAAGAAACGGAAGAAAAAAAACAGTTTATCAATATGACCACCAGATCTACTGTCACGTGTTCAGTGTGCGACAAAGCCTATTGTGATAAGTATACCCTTAATCGTCACATTCGGACCATTCACGAGGGGAAAGACCAAATATATCCCTGTCAGTTATGTGATAAGGTGTATAATACGAACGACGTCCTACAAAAACACAAACGAATACGTCATCAGCCACGTATGAATACATCAAACACTACAATACCAGAGACGACAGCACCACCTGTCTATTTACACCAGCCTCGTAGTCTAACGCAAGTACCAGACTGCCACCACTGTATCTTCAATGATAACCTTACCCGCCATAATGGGAACATTCACAATGATTATCCCTGTCAGATACGTACCAATCTATACAATTCGAACCTACAACGGTACTTACATCACCAGACATCACGAGAAAGGATGACACCCTTAGACACCCTGGCAACACCTCCACTCATACTAGCAGACGATATCCAACCAAATGATAGAGGCAGCTTGACAGCCCTTAAGGCGTACTGCAAGGACCTCTCGATTATGCTACCCAATCAAATGGTAGTATTAGAAAAAAAGCGTCGACCACCGCTATCGGGTGGTTTTGGTATGATAAAAAGAAGTATTCAGATATCTTGTATGATATCTCATACATGTCTTTATTCTGGATCCGAAACAAATAAGGTATGTGTGATGACTTCGACAACAACAGTGTTTTTGATAGTCAACCACCAGAGCCCAGAAGAATGAAGATCACTAATCCAGAACTTTTTGGTGTTTCACTAATCATCTATGTCATTGATTGTTTCTTATGATATATAGCTAAACTGTTTTTCACTAAGCATCTATGTCAATGATTTTTTCTTATATCTCTAAACTGTTTTTCACTACTCATGTATGTCATTGATTTTTTCTTATATCACTAAAGTGTTTTGATGAATAATACATTCTTTGCTATATTGAAACCAAGTTTTTTTGTCCAAGTTTTTTTGTTGATTTTCTCTATTGGTTTTGTTTTCATGACGTTGTCTTGTCAGCTCAGAGCTTACATTACCAGACATGAACAAAGTCTTAGAAGAAGTTATGGCAAATACAGAAATATATGAAAAATAACCAAGTATGAAAAACATCGTCCAAAGACAGAAATATTTCAACTAAACTTATAAATAAGTCACCAAAAGGGGAAAAGGTCAAGTACAGAAATAGCTATGGAAAAAGTAAGTCCACAAA
This sequence comes from Cepaea nemoralis, assembly GCA_014155875.1. Lineage (NCBI taxonomy): Eukaryota > Metazoa > Mollusca > Gastropoda > Stylommatophora > Helicidae > Cepaea > Cepaea nemoralis. The sequence goes on along the minus strand of JACEFZ010010315.1, from coordinate 13,210 downwards.
ACTAAGAAAGAAATGTAACTTCTGTAGTCAAATGTGTCTTATCTGAAAAGACGCTATCAATGTCACCCCTTTCCTTGTTTTACTTTACCAAAGACCTTCACCGTATCTGGTACAGAAACCCTTATACAGCACTCATCTCTCCACAGTCTTGGTTGCTTTCTAATACAAAGTGGTTACATCACCAAGAACTTCAAAACCTCCATTGTACACGTGCTCCATTGAAACACCCATGACAGTTAACAACATGTATGGCCATGTAATCTGTGAGTCCATCGGAGATAGTTCATCCGAGTATTCCAAAAGATCCATTTCCCATGGCTGACATCTTCAACTTGCTATACCACAACTTATTCTAACATACACTTTACATGAAATTTCCCAAATTTGGGCTCTATTAAAGATTACGTAATGAGATACACAAAGACACCAAGAACATATCAGACAAAACAACTCACAAACCAGACTTAGAACTAAAACTTAAACCATATCAGATGAACCACCCAACAAGTACTACTAGAACACAAACATATAATAAGGAAACACATGACACACAGAGCTTACAGACAAATCACTTGGACTCAAACAAATTTTGCTTCTTGTACTGTAGAATTCTACATTATACATCATTTAACCCTAACCTAACCCCTAACCCTAACGATTCACCAAACACAACAAGCTCTTTCTGTAAGAGACATAGACACAAACCACTGTTAGAAAGCGAAAAAGTTAAATTTTAATTATCACTTAAAAATAATAAATCGCAATTTTATTGCGCAAAATGTAAGCTCGATATAGTCCTATACATAACCTATACCTATACCTATACTTAGTCTATATCTGTATATTAAGTGAAGCGAAATAAAATTGCGATTTATTATTTTTAAGTGATAATTAAAATTTACCTTTTTCGCTTTCTAACAGTGGTTTGTGTCTATGTCTCTTACAGAAAGAGCTTGTTGTGTTTGGTGAATCGTTAGGGTTAGGGGTTAGGTTAGGGTTAAATGATGTATAATGTAGAATTCTACAGTACAAGAAGCAAAATTTGTTTGAGTCCAAGTGATTTGTCTGTAAGCTCTGTGTGTCATGTGTTTCCTTATTATATGTTTGTGTTCTAGTAGTACTTGTTGGGTGGTTCATCTGATATGGTTTAAGTTTTAGTTCTAAGTCTGGTTTGTGAGTTGTTTTGTCTGATATGTTCTTGGTGTGATATGTTCTTGGTGTCTTTGTGTATCTCATTACGTAATCTTTAATAGAGCCCAAATTTGGGAAATTTCATGTAAAGTGTATGTTAGAATAAGTTGTGGTATAGCAAGTTGAAGATGTCAGCCATGGGAAATGGATCTTTTGGAATACTCGGATGAACTATCCCCGATGGACTCACAGATTACATGGCCATACATGTTGTTAACTGTCATGGGTGTTTCAATGGAGCACGTGTACAATGGAGGTTTTGAAGTTCTTGGTGATGTAACCACTTTGTATTAGAAAGCAACCAAGACTGTGGAGAGATGAGTGCTGTATAAGGGTTTCTGTACCAGATACGGTGAAGGTCTTTGGTAAAGTAAAACAAGGAAAGGGGTGACATTGATAGCGTCTTTTCAGATAAGACACATTTGACTACAGAAGTTACATTTCTTTCTTAGTTTTGTGGACTTACTTTTTCCATAGCTATTTCTGTACTTGACCTTTTCCCCTTTTGGTGACTTATTTATAAGTTTAGTTGAAATATTTCTGTCTTTGGACGATGTTTTTCATACTTGGTTATTTTTCATATATTTCTGTATTTGCCATAACTTCTTCTAAGACTTTGTTCATGTCTGGTAATGTAAGCTCTGAGCTGACAAGACAACGTCATGAAAACAAAACCAATAGAGAAAATCAACAAAAAAACTTGGACAAAAAAACTTGGTTTCAATATAGCAAAGAATGTATTATTCATCAAAACACTTTAGTGATATAAGAAAAAATCAATGACATACATGAGTAGTGAAAAACAGTTTAGAGATATAAGAAAAAATCAATGACATAGATGCTTAGTGAAAAACAGTTTAGCTATATATCATAAGAAACAATCAATGACATAGATGATTAGTGAAACACCAAAAAGTTCTGGATTAGTGATCTTCATTCTTCTGGGCTCTGGTGGTTGACTATCAAAAACACTGTTGTTGTCGAAGTCATCACACATACCTTATTTGTTTCGGATCCAGAATAAAGACATGTATGAGATATCATACAAGATATCTGAATACTTCTTTTTATCATACCAAAACCACCCGATAGCGGTGGTCGACGCTTTTTTTCTAATACTACCATTTGATTGGGTAGCATAATCGAGAGGTCCTTGCAGTACGCCTTAAGGGCTGTCAAGCTGCCTCTATCATTTGGTTGGATATCGTCTGCTAGTATGAGTGGAGGTGTTGCCAGGGTGTCTAAGGGTGTCATCCTTTCTCGTGATGTCTGGTGATGTAAGTACCGTTGTAGGTTCGAATTGTATAGATTGGTACGTATCTGACAGGGATAATCATTGTGAATGTTCCCATTATGGCGGGTAAGGTTATCATTGAAGATACAGTGGTGGCAGTCTGGTACTTGCGTTAGACTACGAGGCTGGTGTAAATAGACAGGTGGTGCTGTCGTCTCTGGTATTGTAGTGTTTGATGTATTCATACGTGGCTGATGACGTATTCGTTTGTGTTTTTGTAGGACGTCGTTCGTATTATACACCTTATCACATAACTGACAGGGATATATTTGGTCTTTCCCCTCGTGAATGGTCCGAATGTGACGATTAAGGGTATACTTATCACAATAGGCTTTGTCGCACACTGAACACGTGACAGTAGATCTGGTGGTCATATTGATAAACTGTTTTTTTTTCCGTTTCTTACACCACCAAAAAGTTCTGGTGTATACAATGTTTCAGTGTTTTATCAGCTGCCGACGACACGAACAATGCTCACACCAAGTTTCACTGCTGTAACTAGCCAAGTCACTACGTGAAAAATAGCTGGTTACTACACGAACAATGCTCACACCAAATTTCACCACTGTAGCCAAGTCAGTACGTGAACAATATCTGCTTACTACACTGCTCACGCCAGCCTGAAGCACCTCTGTAGATACCCAACTCAGCCCGTGAACTGGTACTGAGCTCACAAGAGACGCCTTCTATTTTATACACTGGGTCTGCACCCTACATGGCTGACGTGGCAGTTAGACAAGCTATTCTTGTACTTGTATGTGTGTACACGTGTGTGTATAGTTGTGATGACAGTAGTAATCCTAGGCGATGGGTGTGTCTGTGTATGGTTGTCTTTGTGTTTGTATGTGTGTGTGTGTATTTGTGTAATTGATTATGGGTGTGTACTTGTTGTGGTACCAGTAGTAATGGTTTGGGTGTGTTTTTGTGTGCTTGTAGGTCTGTATGTACAAGTGTATCAAGTGTGTATAGTTGTGATGACAGTAGTAATCCTAGGCGATGGGTGTGTCTGTGTGTCTGTACGCTTGTAGGTGTGTACGTACAAGTGTATCAAGTGTGTATGTGTGTAGTTGATGTCTGGTTCTATTTGTGTTCATGTGTGTATGTCTGTGTATGTGTGGTGATAAACAAGGGTGGGTGTGTGTGTGTGTGTGTGTGTGTGTGTGTGTGTGTGTGTGTGTGTGTGTGTGTGTGTGTGTGTGTGTGTGGTTGTTGTGATGACAGTAGTAATGCTAGGAGATGTGTTTGTCTTTGAGTGTTTTTGTGTATTTGTTTATGGGTGTGTACTTGTGTATAGTTGTGATGACAGTAGTAATCCTAGGCGATGGGTGTGTCTTTGTATTTGGCTGTCTTTGTATTTGTCTTTGCAGTAGGTGTGTATTTGTGTAATTGATTATGGGTGTATAGTTGTGATGACAGTAGTAATAGTATGGGTGTGTCTTTGTGCTTGTCTGTCTTTATGTGTATGTCTGGTTGTCTTTGTATTTGTATGTGTGTTTGTGTTTATGTATTTGTTATAGACAAGGAGACTCGTGTAGACGCTGATATATCGCCTAGCGGAACAGTTCAAGCACCTGGAACCGTATTGACACCTGGTGATCTGCGGACCCGATCGACATCACCATTCTTATTATAAACATCGCTATATCGACCCCTAATACCCCCTTACCACCATATCCTTCTTTATAAGCTTTTCGGTGAAGAACCCACCCTTGCAGTTACTACCACCTATAACACCACCCCGGCGGCCTCTTTTATCCCTAAGACCGGAGAATGCCTTCGTATTACACGACCCTGATTGTTTCATTATTGAACCCACTTTGTTTTTACTTTTGTCTCTGTGTTTTACTGTGTCAGACTCCTACACCTCTCTTTTTGTTCAGTAAACAACTACACCTCCTTGTTCAGTAACCACCTCTTACTTCGAGTATAACCACGACCCATCACACCCTTGTTTATCACCACGCACACACATTATGCCTACGCCACCACCATATACCCATGAGTAGAACGACCCATCACACCCTTGTTTATACATCACTACACCACGAACAGACACATTCATATATGTAACCACCATATACCCATCCCATGAGTAGAAACCACGACCCATCACACCCTTGTTTATACATCACTACACCACTCATACTAACACATTCATATACGCAACCACCATATACCCATCACACCCTTGTGTATACATCACTACACATACACATTCATATATGTAACCACCATATACCCATCCCATGAGTAGAAACCACGACCCATCACACCCTTGTTTATACATCACTACACCATGCCTAGTGAACACATTCATATACGCCACCACCATATACCCATCACACCCTTGTTTATACATCACTACACATACACATTATGTCTACGCCACCACCATATACCCATGAGTAGAACGACCCATCACACCCTTGTTTATACAGCACACATACACATTATGTCTACACCACCACCATATACCCATGAGTAGAACGACCCATCACACCCTTGTTCATCACTACCCATACTAATATACGTAACCACCATGTACCCATCCCATGAGTAGAAACCACGACCCATCACACCCTTGTTTATACATCACTACACCATGCCTAGTGAACACATTCATATACGCCACCACCATATACCCATCACACCCTTGTTTATCACCACGCATACACATTATGTCTACACCACCACCATATACCCATGAGTAGAACGACCCATCACACCCTTGTTCATCACTACCCATACTAATATACGTAACCACCATATACCCATCCCATGAGTAGAAACCACGACCCATCACACCCTTGTTTATACATCACTACACCATGCCTAGTGAACACATTCATATACGCCACCACCATATACCCATCACACCCTTGTTTATCACCACGCATACACATTATGTCTACGCCACCACCATATACCCATCACACCCTTGTTTATACATCACTACACATACACATTATGTCTACGCCACCACCATATACCCATGAGTAGAACGACCCATCACACCCTTGTTTATCACCACACATACACATTATGTCTACACCACCACCATATACCCATGAGCAGAACGACACATCACACCCTTGTTCATCACTACCCATACTAATATACGTAACCACCATATACCCATGAGTAGAACGACCCATCACACCCTTGTTTATCACTACCCATACTAATATACGTAACCACCATATACCCATGAGTAGAACGACCCATCACACCCTTGTTCATCACTACCCATACACATTCCTATACGTAACCACCATATACCCATGAGTATAACGACCCATCACACCCTTGTTTATACAGCACTACACATACACATTATGTCTACGCCACCACCATATACCCATGAGTAGAACGACCCATCACACCCTTGTTCATCACTACCCATACACATTATGTCTACGACACCACCATATACCCATGAGTAGAACGACCCATCACACCCTTGTTCATCACTACCCATACTAATATACGTAACCACCATATACCCATGAGTAGAACGACCCATCACACCCTTGTTTATCACTACCCATACTAATATACGTAACCACCATATACCCATGAGTAGAACGACCCATCACACCCTTGTTTATACACTACCCATACACATTCCTATATGTAACCACCATATACCCATGAGTATAACGACCCATCACACCCTTGTTTATACAGCACTACACATACACATTATGTCTACGCCACCACCATATACCCATGAGTAGAACGACCCATCACACCCTTGTTCATCACTACCCATACACATTATGTCTACGACACCACCATATACCCATGAGTAGAACGACCCATCACACCCTTGTTTATCACCACGCATACACATTATGTCTACGCCACCACCATATACCCATGAGTAGAACGACCCATCACACCCTTGTTTATCACTACACATACTAATAGACGTAACCAAAATAACTTTCCCCCCTTCGCTTTCCAGAACCAACTAAACATTTACCTTAATTACTTTTTACACCCCACCAGGCAGCGCCAAAAAACCCGTTCCCACGAAAAATTTCCCACACGCCGAAAAAAAAATTTCACCCGCCCAAAAATATTTCCTTCATAAATCAGCCTCCAGGTTCTGGAGCCATTTTACCCATATTTCCTTCATAAACCCTATCAGCCTTCAGCCTGGAGGCTGAAAGTGGGGTCTGCGCGCCAACCTCTACTACTACTGCAATCCTCTCCCGCATAAGAAATCATATGCAAGATAAATTAATCATATTCGATGATAGATCACAACAACTAGGTCTAAAGATGCAGACTTGAAAACATAGATCATGACAATAAAATAAAAATAAAACAAATGATGCCCTGAATTTCCTTGATGAAACCTCACTTCTAGTTTTGGAATAAAATATTTACCAAAGTCTTTTATGATATGATATTATTATTATTTTTCAACGGCAATCTTTAATACTGAGGACTTTCTTGAGTTGTTTTTCGAAGAAACTCTCCCTAGTCGTCTTAAAATTAACATTAAAAAGTTAATTGCATATCCTTTACAGGACGTCGCTGTCAACTCCAGCATTTTTGGCTGTTTGTAATTTCTTGGCAAGTTTAAGTTCAGTAGTTTGCCATTGCTTTCTGAACCACCGGCACTCATACTATTGTATAAAAACCAACACAAGGTGGTCTGCTTCTAAATCGCCCGTAGATGTGTTTCGAAAGCGGTATGTGAGATTACAAATTGCGTGGTAACCCCTTCGCCACAGAGCCGGCACATTAACAAAGCTGCCATGTTATCTCCCAACATTTAGCCATGACCTTAGTGTCCACCCTGTACAACAATGTGCAATACATATGACATAGCCCCACTTACACCAGGACACACACTCAATATTCCTTATTGCCACGCTAACGTATTCAGAAGAATACAGGATACAAATATAACTAGTAAGTTCATCTGCTGACGAAATAGAGATGTAAACACCAGAGGCCACAAATAATATGTTGCACGATTTATAACCTGGCATATTTCTCACACTGCAGAGTTATATAGCATATGAAGTGAATAAATGAATAATACTTCAGCTGAAACACTTAAAACACATAGTCACAGGTATTGTTCGAACCCGGAGTATTTTTATCCCAACGGTAATTTCAAATTTAACACGAACTCTTTCTGTATGCATACAACTGTCTCGTAACCGTCTCATTGCTAATTCCTCACTATATTTGAGTACCCATTTATTGTTCGTCGAATACAGTATGCGAAATGCTTTTTCTTTGTTAACAGTTATGACCATAGTTTATGAGATATTGAGAAATCGATGAAGAGGACTTGTATAGCCTGTCAACTGCACAGTGAATCCTGGAGACTGATTAACTCTCTTCACTGTCACTTGCATACGTCGGCTGTTCGGTTTGCTAATTGTCTTTCCGTTCTACCTATGTAAGTTTCCTGTACTCACACAGGAATTGATAAATGCAGTTTAATTTAATGTACGGAGACAATGGTTCTTTTAGAGGTTGGGTAGGTAATGGGTGAAAAGGGAGAAGTAAAAACATACGGAGAAGAGAACTGGAGACAGATTAATAATATGGGATGTTAGAGGGCATCCAAGAAACTGTGTCAGATAGCAAACAATAGAACAGCTTGGCATTAGTTGCTTGAGGAGCTATGATGCTCCAGTGGGTGACAAAGAACAGACGACAAAGCCGTGTCAAGAGGCATTGTTGATCCCTCTGGAAGTTGGAAAGCTATTACAACAAGAAACATGTCCGTTTCTCTTGAGTTGCAAAGGATCACCTTCATTTCACACGGTTAACTTCAATAGTGTTGCTGTCCAAAAAAAAAAACATAATATCGCACATGGACACACTCCTTATGACAGGTAAAGATTCCCGTGTGCGTATACTAGAATGTGTGTATACAGATCAGGAAAAAGACCATATTAGAAACGAAGAAATCTATAAAACAGTTGGAGCAACACCAGTTGTTAAATACATTGATAGACACAGATTTATCTGGTTCGGCCACCAAGTGAGAGTGAACCCAGTGTTGCCAGCACCAAGAGCATACAACATGAAAATGGAAACAGCAAATAGGCAGTAGAAGACCACGAAAAAGATGGATCAACACCTTAAAAACACACACACTGTCATCACGCCAAGCGACAGAGCGAGTCCTAGTTCTGAAACCAATCATCAAACAAGCCTGCGACATCTAACGGTACAGAGCAGTGAAGGACACCAGACAGACAGACAGACAGAGACAGACAGGCAGGCAGGCAGGCAGGAGGCAGGCAGAAAGAAAGAAAGAAAGAAAGAAAGAAAGAAAGAAAGAAAGAAAGAAAGAAAGAAAGAAGTATACTAGAATCAGCCATGCTATTAGTTTTATGTTTTCTGAATAAGTTTTCTCTCTGAAATTGTGCTGGAGCGGGAGTCTATTCTGTCCACTTTTTTTTTTTTTTTCAACTGTTCATGAATTTTTAACGTGCAACTAATACCAAACTTAAGGCATTTAACTCTAACATCAAATCAGTAACGACTTATAAAACAATTCAAAACACTGTTTTCCCGTTGAGAATTTAAATATCGAAGACACAAACAATAAATTGCATAGTTTATTGCCCAACCTATTTCACTGCATCTCGTCAGGGTCATTCTGCAGAATTCACACAACATAAAATACAACACCAGTATTCACGCAGTTATTTAAATTGTCTACCACGGTAGACAATTATGTATTTTTGCTTGCACAATTGGCTTTTCTGTGTGAATAGCAATGGCTTCAGCGACACATTCGTTCATTTTGTTTGTTAAGCAACGCACGAAACGCATTACAAAACTGTATACTATCAAAACTAGTACCAAATTATAAGAATTTAACTGTAACGTTAAATAAGCACTATTATATTGATCAGAAACAAGGAAAGGGAGACTATAATAAAATGCTAGTAAACTACAAACATCCATTAACATGTGCCTGCGTAGAAAAAGACTAAACAGGTATGACAAGATCACCCACGGGCAGCTTACGGAGGAAGCTAGTCAGATTCAAGAAAATCAATAGGTGAATAAATGACCCAGGCACTTTAAAGAAACTCATACGAAAGCCTGATAACAGTATAATTAGAAAGTCCTTCTTGAACCTGACTACGGGAGATCTTACAAAACAAAACAATACAAAATCATGGAGACGAGAATTAGAGACATATGGATAATACGGGGAGGGTATGGAGCAAGCTGCGAGAGATAGCTAAAGATATGACGACTTGGCGTTAGTTGACTGGGGACCTATTCACCTATAGGGAATATAAGAACAAGAAGACATGCATTCGGTTTCTCTTAATTTTTTTCGCCATTATCCGAGAAGGTTGAGCGTTGAATCCACTATTTCATTGTCTGCGGAGAGATTAAATTAAAAAGGGGGGAATGGGGGGGGGGGGGGGGGTAATAGCACCCTGGGCTTCATATCTTTATGAAATTGCACAGTCAGAGGCGGACGCTGTGCCACTACTAAGACACATCCCTCTTCTTGTCGTTAAAACGTGTACCATTAGGGCTGACGTATGAACGCACATGTAACTGATCCACAACACACAACCGTTCGCATGTTAATAGCGTGTTTACCACTCTGTTTGTTACGGGGCTAGATTCTCCCACCAGCACTTGACACGCAGAGCACATCTCACAAAATATCTAGGTCACAATACAAAACCCCAATCTCAATTAGGTTATAGGTCACTGAATGAGGTCAGGGAAACAGGCAACGTTTAGTAGATACGCTGGTCAAGTCTGAGACAATGAATAAACTATATGTTTGCTACGTTTCGATCAGATTCCCATTCTCTTCTTCGGGGCCTCGACACGGAGATCGATCACAAAGAACGGGTAATGTCATTGAACTCATGCAACCTTAGTTTGACTGTATAGATGTCCTAGTCTTCTTTGTTGTCGTTTTGTTTTTTCTTTCACTTGTTCGCTTTGAACTCAAGAGTAGTCCATACATGTGCTTCTACTTAGTCATTTGTCTTTGGTGTGTCTGTGAGTGGGTGGGGAAGTGTGTGTGTGCGTGCGTGTGTGTGTGTGAAATTCGTGTGCTCCCGTGCGGCGAAGGCAAGAACGTTCTGCCGGAACTATTTGTTCTTTAAGTGCTTAACTGATTCAGTGTAGAAGGATAATATATCGCCATATATGACCTTCCATGTCAATAGAAGAACGATATATCGCTATATTATGGTCATCGAATTGTTTGTTTTGTTTTGTAGAATCATAGCTCTGTATTACATATTTTGAAAATATTTCATAGAAGACAGACGAAGATATAAAGATTAGACATATTACAAGGATAAAGACGGAGGTATAAAGTAGCGACAGTGCATGACAGTAAGACAGAACTATCAGTATATTACGGGCTTGGTTTACACATGGATCGGTGCATGTTTGGTGCGCACGACTTGTGCATGAGACACAACTGAAGCAGTGGTTCCAGGTGGATAGTTAGGGATGGCGGAAGATAGGGTCTAGCGTTTGGAGCTAGGTTTCAATTTTAAACAGGATTAGTTAGCAGCTAGATGGGTTTGTTGCCGGGGCCCATACGGGGGAGCAAAAAATAGTAACACTGTTGCCTACCATGCACGTCGTAAGAGGCGACTAAGGAGGCTTTGGTTATGTCGCCCTGCTACTGAGTGCGTGGCGCGACACTGTGAGCTGTGAGTTTCGCGTGGAATGCTTTTGCATCTGTCCGCGGATATTTTTAGCGTGAACTGCATGTTCGGAACGATAACAGCCGGCTGTGGCTGGATTGTACTGGTTTGCCTTTTCGGAATTCTGCATTTTTCAGGAGACTCCTGGGAGCCGTCGCTGTAGCTACGGAGTTCGTGCTTTCTGCGGCGCTTTCGGTGGGTCGTCCTGCGGAGAGAGACCGAGCCATATGGAATAAAACCCGGGTCAATGAAGTCTTTCTGGTGACTGCCGTTTCCATCGACAATGAACTGTATTTTTTGTGGAAGACTTTTGTGTTGGCATTCTGGCGGTGGCATTATGCACAGTGTACGTGTGCGGGCTGTTGGCTTGCCGACACTCATGTCTATTCCATTGTTCACATAGGGCAGTGATGAGCGTTTTATGTGATATTCACTGGCACAGGAACTGAGCAATATGGGGACGATCCGTTGCCGTGAAGTTGGACCCGCGACTAACTAACTAACTAACTAACTAAGCAAGTAAGTAAGTAACTAACTAACTAACTAACTAACTAACTCTATGTGTGTATGTCACGTAAATTATCTACGGTGGATGTGTAAGTTTATCAAAATGCTGATCGCCTGAAGGTAACCTGTTTGAATGGCCGTGGTGCAAATGTAAAGTGGTTGGTGTTGAGAAAAGGTTGGATCAAGGCAGTATTGAGAGGCAAGAACTCCCCTGTAAAGATGTTCGAGATAACATCTGGAGAGGCCAGGCCCTGGGGACTTTGATTCGAATCTCTGTAACCATCGTGCACGGTTAATACAGGTTAATTTTATGCGGTCACAGTGTGGTTACTATTGTTGTTGAAAGCATTTCTTTGTTTCTATTCGTGCCCCAATCAATGGTCCAAGTTTATGGTGTCTTTTGCTCGTTTGTTAACCAGTAGGTTCAGGAGAGTAATATCCTCTGCAATTTCAATGTTCAGTGAACGGAAATTTACATTACATTACTTGTCCATTTGATTGTGTACCATGTTTGTGCAAACTTACTTTTTATTTGGGACTGAAACAGTTAATAACCGTTTTTCTTCATGTTCCATCATTGTGACTATAAGTTTGGTGACATGGTTGATTAGGCTACTTGCACGAATTATTCACATTCAACTGCCACTGGTTTATACATTGTTGTAAACATCACTAAACTGTTTAGTTAACAGATTCAGTGCCAAATGAAATGTAGGTTTGATCCAAACAAAAATGGATGGCGGAAATTGGAAAGTAGGGGTGTGTCCCAGTTATGACTTAAAGTTGTTAATATGGTAGTAGACATGTATTATCAAATTAAAGTGGTTGCATAAGGAAACACCAACTGTATATAATCCCATGGCAGATATAGGAAGGTTCTTGACACGATTAATCATCCCATGGCATTTAATGAGTTAATATTTATATTCAGAATTCTCCCATTACTCCTCATTATGGAAGTCAGCTGGGCCGAATGGATAAGAGCTCTCTTCTTAAACTTTCGGTGAGCTGATGCCGAGTTAGCCGGTTCAGCCCCCAACCCCGGTCAGTTGGACTAAAATGTTGACTTCTCGTCCTTGACTTAGGGACGTAAATTACAAGTACCTCTGAAGTCAGAGTGGGTTCGTTTGATGGCGACAAAGCTAATCCACGCGCAAAAATCAGTCCAGTGCACTGGAAGTAGTAGTATTTGCATGGACTAAACCTGAGTTGACAGTGAGCGGGGAAAAAGAACTTCTCATTTCTCTATCGTGATTTCATTTGACCCAGCCGTTGTTAATGCCCTCATCCTTTGGTAGCACCAATGACCTCTTCCTTTCATACAAGTTCATTTCTTCTGTTAACTGATTCAGTGCCGAGGGATAATATATCGCCAAGTGTGACCTACCATTTAAATAGGAGGACGGTAAATCGCCATACTATGGCCATCGTGTTATTTATCTTGTTTCGTAATACCTTCCGCAATATCAATGCTCAGTGAACGGAAATTACATTATAATACTTGTTCGTGTGATTGTGTACCAGGGTTTTTTCC
>JACEFZ010010314.1:57500-62681 GCA_014155875.1 Cepaea nemoralis | reverse complement strand
CCGAAAATTTGCTTTTTAAAAAGAACCAAAAAGTTTTTTTGTTGTATGGCAGTGAATCGTGGATTGTAAATGAACAAATTAGGAAGAGATTGGATGACTAGATTGGTTCCTGAGACAAATGTTGCAAATTCCTTGGACAGCCAAAGTAACTAACAACGATTACCTGAAAGAGGCTAATGAAACTAGATCATTATACACAACAATAAGAAAGAGACAAACAGTTTTCTTTGGTCATGTGATGAGAAGAGAGACAATGAAAAACATCGTGACAACTGAAACGGTCGGGGAGAAGAGAGGCAGAGGCATACCAAGAGAAATGATGCCACTACTTCTAGTGTACTGGGCTGAATTTTTGCGTGTGGACTAGCTTTCCCTATTACAGTGTCCCTAGCCATCAGGCGGTCCCACTCCGACTTCAGAGGTACTTTTAATTTAAATCTACATTTTAGTCCAACTGACCGGTGAAGGGGTTGAACCCGCTACCTCGGAATCAACACACCGGAAGTTTAAGAGTGAGCAGTCTTATCCATTGGGTAATGCTGGCCTCCGTTTGTGTTATAAATAAAGTGAGCTAGACGTCCTTTACAGGACGGAGCAGTCGACTCCGGCATTCTTTAGGTGTTTGTGATCCCTGAGTACGTTTACGTTCTGAACGACCAGCACTCATGACTCATACCATTGTATGGAAACCAATGCAAAGCGGTCTGCTGCCAAATCTCCCGCAGCCGTGTTTCGAACGCGGTATGTGGGATAACGAATTGCATTCTAACACCTTCGCCACAGAGCCGGTGTTGTTATTGTATTATTATATTATTTCCATCCATGTTCCCAGGGCGATTGTGTTCTGTTTACCTGTTCTGAGATCCTTATCCAGCATATACATGTGTTTGTATTTATTGTTTTTTCCGCAAGATATAAACTATATCTTTTTTGCTTCAGTATTTATTTTGATCATGCTCGTCTATTGTGATCAATGTATATATATATATATATATATATATATATATATATATATATATATATATATATATATATATATATATATATATATATATATATATATATATATATACACACAAACATGTGTGTGCATGTGCAGGTGTGTGTGCGCGCTCGTCAGCTGAGGTCATTTGTTCCCTAGATTGGTGTATATGTTCAGTGTGTTACTTCATCATATACCTAGCTCTGTTGCATGGCTATTGACGTAGTGGATTTCTTCTGAGTTCCGCACTCTTCAAGAGATATACATGCATGTCATAAATAGACAATTATGTCAGGCGTCAGGAATCTTGCCAGAGATGTCGCCAGCTATGACGTACTCTTAAAGAGTTGCAGCTGTTGCATGACCGTAAATGTACCCAAGACTTCTTGATTGTACCCTCCATAACACAGGACTGGACATTGTAGTTACTACTCCGGGTGTCCGGTGTAGGTGAATGTCCTAACGTTCGAGGCTTACAATTTAATTGGTAATGCTTTATTTACAGGATAACGCCATTAATGTGTGTGTGTGTGTGTGTGTGTGTGTGTGTGTGTGGGTTGGTGTGTGTGTGTATGTGTGTGTGTGTGTGTATGTGTGTGTGTGTGTGTGTGTCAGTTTACGATGTTCATTTGTCTCCTGTAGTACTTGGTCATTGGTTTTTCTGTCTGTCCATGGTATTCTTTGCATTTTCCTCAGAAACCACATTTCTGCAGCCATCAGATGCTTCCCAGCTTGACTGCTCACTGTCCAAGCTCCACATCCATACAAAAGAACAGGCTCTATGTATCCCCTCAAAAACTCTTTTTCTCGTTTCAACCGACATCTTTTTATTGGTCAGAATGTTTTTCATCCCGCTAAAGGCTACTTTCGCCATGGCGATTTATGTTCTAATCTCTTCAAGGCATCTCCCATCAGATGTTATGACTGTTCCAAGATAATTGTACCGATTCACTTCTTGAAGAATATTTCCATTTACTTGTATATTACATTGTGACACTTCTTCCTTCCTAGTGACGACCATAACCTGAGTCTTTTTACAATTTAATTATAACCCCAGTTGCTTACTGTGTACAACAACCGTATCTACTAATTGTTGCAGGTCCTGCGCATTGTCTGCAATTAATACTGTATCATCTGCATATCTAATGTTATTGATGTTTCGTCCTCCAATGCTGATTCCATTTATATCCTCTACATTTCTGAAAATATTTTCACTGTATAGGGAAAAAAGATCTGGAGACATCACATATCCCTGCCTAACACCTCTCTTAATTGGCTGATACTGTCCCACTTCATTATCAATCCTTATTGCAGCTTGTTGTTTCCAATATATGTTTTTTTATAAGTCTAATGTCTTTCCCATCAATGTGTAGATCTGCAAGCATATCCACCATGTTGACATGTCTAACTCTATCAAAAGCCTTTGTATAGTCAATAAAGCAAAGATGTATATCCTTGTTTACTTCTCTAGCACGTTCAATAACTGTTCGCAGCATATACACAGCATTTACTGTACCCTTTCCTTCTACAAACCCACATTGTTCTTCCCCTATTTCAGGTTGTATCTTCTTCCTCACTCTTTGCATGATAATTCTTAGCAAAATCTTTGTGATGTGACTCATTATACTAATTGTTCTATGTTGATCACATTCCAAGGTTCCTGGTTTCTTTGGGATTGCAATAAATACAGAGTTACATAATTCAGGAGGTATATCTCCAGTATCATATAATGTGTTCATCAGTCTGGTGACTTGCTTTAGTCCAAATTCTTCTAAAGCTTTAATCATTTCTGTTGTGATGTTATAGAGATTAGAGACCCATAGGTATTTAAAATTATCCACTTGGTTAAAAATTTTCCCTTCTATTTCTATGTCACATTTTGGTGTCACCATTTTCTTTGATATCACCATTGTTACTGTTCTCTTGATATTCAAGGAGAGTCATTTATTTGCACTTTCTGTTACCACAATGTCCAACAATTATTGTAGGGGTATTGCATTATCCGCCAGCAATACTGTGTCATCTGCATAGCTTATATTGTTTATATTATAGCCTCTGATTAGTATTCCTGGCGTTAATTTTGATCTCCCTCATTATTACTTCGTTATAGAGGGGGAAAAGATCCGGTGGCAAGACACACCCCTGTCGTACTCCCAGCGTTATCTGTTCGTAACTACCCTCTTTATTTCCAGTTTTAATTGGTGCTACTTTGTTACAGTAAATATTCTTTATTATTCTTAAATCTTTCCCATCAATAAAGAGTGCACAATAAAGAGTGTCAGAACACATACCTCAATGGGTCGAAAAGATACTAAACACAAGCGATGAGAGCCTAGTGGAGCCGACACACCGGAAGCTTCCATCGTCATCAATTGCTAGGCACATGCTCGAAAGCGGCCATGTGATTGATAAAGACATTGCCTTTCGCGTGTTGTTTAACATACAAAGAATTCGCTTGTTAAAGTTTTCAGAAGCAATAATGAATAATCTACGCAAGCCAGACTTGTACAAACAGAAAGACATGTTAGTCAGCTTAAAATTACTGTGGTAGACACATGACATTACTGTGCCAACATGCGTATATTTCAGCTTGAAGGATTTATCTAGTTAATTTACTTTATGTTGTGTGAATTCTGCAGTATGCACCTGACGAGATGCAGCGAATTATGACAGGCAATAAATCGTGCAATTTATTGTTTGTGTCTTCGTTATTCAATTTCCCATCAATGTTCATATCTTCCAACATTTTAATCAGTTCATAATGTTTTACGTTATCAAATGCCTTAGTATAATCTATGAAGCACAAATATATGTCTTTCTGTGCCTCTGTTAATCATTCTATTATATATATATATATATATATATATATATATATATATATATATATATATATATATATATATATATATATATATAGACACACACACACACACACACACACACACACACACACATACACACACACACACAAGGGTAATTCATTTGAAACCCGTTCCAATGGCTTTATTACAAAAGCATGAAAGAAACATTAACAGGTGTGGTAGAATTAAACAAAGCATTCATTTTAAATGAATTATGCACCATGGGTTGGTCAGAAGAAGTCACCATAGGCATTCAGGCAAACATTCCATTGCTTAGGTAGACGGCGAATGCCGTCTGCAAAAAAAGATTGCGGTTGCTCATTGAACCAAGTGTTTACCGCTTTCATTACGTCTGCATTTGTGTGAAATCGTTGCTCCTTACGAACGACTTTTGAATTGTCCCAATTGACACATCAAATTCTTTCGCTAGCGAACGTATGCTTCGACAACGGTTCATCTGCACTGCTGCATCAATTTTGGCGATGGTTTTATTTTTGTCTGTTGCAACAATATGTGCTTGACCATGCCGTCGAAGATTTGTCGTGATCTGACATTCCTTTCCGAAACATTCGTGCCCAGTCTGTCACTGCTGTCTTCGACACACATTTGTTACCGTACGCTGCCTGCATTCTTCGATGAACGTCCACTGGTCGACATGCTTCAAATGAAAGAAACTGAATCATCTCTCTTTGAGCTTCTTTGGACGGATTTTGGTCAACCCGGCCATTTTCTCAAAGGTCAGAAACAGAACCTATGCATCATGGGACGATAAGCAGGTGCTCTTTTATTCATTGGTCAGTACTTATCACATGACTATGACATGATCATGTTCAACGTACGCAATTGCGCTCTGTGCGGCACGAACGCATTTCAAATGAACGCTCCTAATATATTCCATTTTTTGTACCCTTTCCTTCCACAAAACCATACTGTTCTTCATTAATTTCCATGCTAATTTTCTTTCTTGTTCCTCTCATTATAATTCTGAGAAGAAGCTTAGTGATATGGTTTATGAGGTTTATTGTACGAAAATCTTCGCATGAGAATGGAGGTGGAGGCAGTAACAGCGGCATTCCGGTGGCTAGAGGAGACTACTGCAACACACGTTGGGTTCATTACGGATTCAAAGAATATGCTTAGGAAGGTGGAGAAAGAATGTTTCGTGTGGAATGGCTCTCGTCGCTTCAGATGTCACAGATTGTGAGAATTGTATGGATATTTTGCCCTGGCCATGCGGGTGTACGGGGGAATGAACAGGCTGATTGACTAGCAGGGACTGCACCTCTGGGTGGTATCTTGCCTATGGACAAAGGGGGGGGGGGTGATCGTGTGCTTGTG
>JACEFZ010010314.1:0-52500 GCA_014155875.1 Cepaea nemoralis | reverse complement strand
TGTTTAATGAACCTGTTCTCCGTTTGGCCACGGTCCTTCTGAACTGTGGTGTGTTGTAAACAGTCGCTCTACCTTGTGAGCTACAAGATGGTAATTTATGACCAGGCCTGTATCATCATCACCCTCATATTGCATAACTCCGAACGTACGATTAAGGGAGGTTCATGATGGAAACATTCAGCAGCAAAGTCATCTTTTGTCCCCAGCATCTCTCACAAATGTAGAAATACTGTATCATGTCGGCTCTTCAATGTTATCCGTACAGGTTGTTCTGTCTTCCTCTTTTTCGTTCACCATCAATACCTCCCTGGAGGTTTACAATTGAGAAGGAAGCATGATGTGTGGCATGCCAAAAGGAGGCGAGCTGCTGGAGGTTTTCCACTGACACAAGTGGTTCTTCATGATCTGCATCTTGTATTTACTTAATACTGAAATATGCAGTTTCCTTGAAGAATTTGTATTTTTATTTTAAACCTGCAATATACTATTGAATATGTGACTTCAATGCAAAAGTAGGAAATCAAGATGATGGATACAAGTAGGAAAGCATGGTTTGGGAGAGAGAAACGAAAGAGGATACAGACTTATAGAATGAACAGGAGCAGGAAAAGATTGTAGGACACACTTGGTTTAAACAACACCCTAGAAGATAGCAGAATTAGAAACCAGATTGATTACTTTCTGATTAGCAGAAGGTTTCGAAATGCGTTAACAAATTGCAAAAACAGTTCCCAGTGTTGATTGTTATAGTGACCACAGATTACTTACAGGAACATTGAGGGTAAAGTTAAAGAAAGTCAAGTATATAACAGGAAACACTAAATATGATCTGTGAACATTGAGAAATGACAAGGAAATACAAAACAAATTCAACATAGAAGTACAGAACAGATTTGAAATATTGTCTGATCTAGAGATCCTATTTCAAGATGTGGATGATCAATGGGAAATGTTGAAGAAATCAATCAGTTTGACTGCAGAAACAATTATTCCAAAATTAAAGAAGGTGCGTTGTAAGAAATGGATGACTTAAGAAATTTTACAACTAATGGAAACAAGAAGAACAAAAATAATCCTGCCTAATATGAAGAAATTCACATGCCATTCAGAATATTATGTAAGGAGGCAAAAGTAGCATGGCTTGAGAAACATTGCATACAAATTGAAAAAAACATCAAAATACCAAATATGCGCCCAAAAAAATTCAGGAATTTACTAATAAAAGAACAAGTACATAGGCAGGCTGTCTAAAAGCTAAAGATGGAAAAATCATAATAGAAAAAGATCAGATTCAACATGTATGGGCAGATTATGTGAAAACCCTTTATGATGGTAACAGAGATGAACAGTATGATATTCGATTTAATAATGAAAGACCGCCAATTTTGAAGATGGAGATTCGAAATGTTCTTAAACATATAAAAGCTGGCAAGACCCCCGGTTCAGAAAACATTACAACAGAAATGGCTAAAGCTTTAGAAGAATATGGAATAGATCAAGTCACCAGACTGCTGAACACATTATATGACACTGAAGATATACATTCTGAATTATGTAACTCTGTATTTATTGCAATCCCAAAGAAATCAGGAGCCTTGGAATGTGATCAACATAGAACATTTAGTTTAATGAGTCACATCTCGAAGGTTCTGCTACGAATTATCATGCAAAAGTGGGGAAGAAAATACAATCTGAAAAGGGGGAAGAACAATGTGGGTTTGTAGAAGGAAAGGGTACAGTAAATTCTGTGTATATGCTGCGGTCAGTTACTGAACGTGCTATAGAAGTAAACAAAGATATACACCTTTGCTTTATTGACTACACAAAGGCTTTCGATTAGAGTAAGACATGTCGACATTGTAGACATGCTTGAAGATCTACAAATTGATGGGAAAGACATTAGACTTATAAAAAAAACATATATTGGAAACAACAAGCTGCCACAATGTCAGCCTATTAAGAAAGGTGTAAGACAGGAATGTGTAATGTCTCCAGATCTGTTTTCCCTGTACAGTGAAAATATTTTCAGAAATGTAGAAGATATAAATGGAATCATCATTGGAGGACGAAACATCAATAACATTAGATATGCAGATGATTCAGTATTGATTCCAGACAATGAGTAGGATCTGCAACAATTAGTAGATGCGGTTGTTGCACACAGTGAACAACTGGGGTTATAATTAAATTGTAAAAAGACACAGGTTATGGTCGTCACTAGGAAGAAAGAAATACCACAATTAATATACAAGTAAATGGGAATATTCTTCAACAAGTGAATCGGTACAATTATCTCGGAACAGTCATAACATCTGATGGGAGATGCCTTTGAGAAATTAGAACAAGAATCGCCATAGAGAAAGTAGCCTTCAACCAGATGAAAAACATACTGACCAATAAAAAGATGTCAATTGAAACGAGAAAAAGAGTGTTGAGGTGCTACATAGAGCCTGTACTTTTGTATGGATGTGAAACTTGGACAATGAGCAGTCAAGTTGAAAAACATTTGGTGACTGTAAAAATGTGGTGTCTTAGGAGAATGCAAAGAATACCATGGACAGACAGAAAAACCAATGACCAAGTACTATAGGAAACAAATGAACATCGTAAACTGATTAGAGAAATTAGACGTAGACAATCAAAATCTTTTGGACATGTTATGAGAAGAAATGGATTGGAGAACTTGGTGACAACTGGCAAGAACGAAGGGAACAGACCAAGGGGATGACCGAGAAGTAAATACCTGGATGGCTTGGGCACATGGCATGGTCGAGACAGGAACACTGAGCTGATCCACGACTCTGGTGATCGAGTGAAAAGGTGAGTATTACCGCCCACACTTCCGGCATGGCGCATGATGGAAAGATACTATTGAATAAATGTCGACGTTACATCGTCTGTTGTGCCATCGGTCAAAGATGTGTGCGCTAGGGGCTAAAACTTGTGAATACCAGTCAAGGTTCGCCTAGACTAGCAGAAACATTGCTCCTGATCCACGCGTGTTCACAGGATTATGCTCATTCACTCCAGAAAGTCACTACCCCTAGCTACCATCTTCACTAAATGATGTTGTCTTCATTAAGTCGCGGATTTTCAAAGCTTGTATAGACACCAGCCCCGTATGCATTCTCGTGTAATAAACGTTTACTTATTTGTTACAAAACAAGAATTTGTCAGCCAGTCACAATGACAATCACATAAATAAAAAATATAAACTATTCAGGAATATAGTATAAGGTCATTATCATAGTGTTCTTTACAAAGTAGCGTACACGTTTAATGTTTCTTCACAGATCTAGGTTCTCGGTGTTCTGAATCAGTTCAACTATATACATTCCTACATACGATCTTAGACCATCAGTCAACATCTCCTCTCCGGCTGCCTCTTCTATCACTGATCTGTCCAGTGATCACAATGTTCTCCAATGTCTCATTATATGAATGAAGAACACAGCCTGTCTTGTTAGTTACTCTACTGGTCCAATGTGTTCGCAACATTCGTCTCAGAAACCATATTATAAGGGGCGTTCATTTGAAATCCGTTCTTGCTACACCGCGCGTAATTGCGTACGTTGAACATGATCATGTCATAGTCATGTGATAAGTACTGACCAATGAATAAAAGAGCACCTGCTTATCGTCCCATGATGCATAGTTTCTGTTTCTGACCGTTGAGAAAATAGCCGGGTTGATCCAAAATCCGCCCAAAGAAGCTCAAAGATAGGTAATTCAGTTTCTTTCATTTGAAGGATGTCGACTAGTGGACATTCATCGAATAATGCAGTCAGCGTACGAACAAATGTGTGTCGAAGACAACAGTGACAGACTGGCCACAAATGTTTCGGAAAAGGACGTCAGTTCACGACAGATCTTCGACGGAAGGGTCAAGCGCATATTGTTGGAAACAGAAAAAACCATCGCCAAAATTGACGCAGCAGTACAGATGAACCGTTGTCGGAGCATACGTTCGCTAGCGAAAGAATTTGATGTGTCAATTTGGGTTAATTGAAAAGGTCGTTCGTAAGAAACTGCAAAATCGGACGTTGACCGACCACCAAAAAGAGGAACGCTGAAAAAAGAGGAAGATGGTGTTTGAACCACTTGCTGCCTTACAGAGTGGAGGGTGATGCATTTCTCTTCCGCATAGTGGCAGGCGATGAATCATGGTGTCACCACTTTGAGCCGAGCAGCAAAAGAGAGAGAGCATGCCATGGAAGCATGCTGGATCACCAAAAGCCAACAAATTCAGGTTACAGGTTTCCGCTGGTAATGTTATGCTGAGCGCATGTTTTAACCATGAAGGGCTATTGTTGACCGACTTTGACGAACCTGGTGTCACAATCAACTCTATCCACTACTTGGAAACACTAGACCAGCTGCAAAAAGCCATCAAGAATAAATGACCCGGCATGCTTTCTCGCAGTGTGATTTTGTTGCACGATAATGCTCGTCCACATGTCGCAAAGATTGTGCAGGAAGCATTAGCAAGGAAGAAGTGGGAAATTCTGCAACATCCAGCCTGTAGTCCTGATTTGTCACCATGTGATTTTCATTTGTTCGGACCTCTAAAGAAAGCTTTCAAGGGGCAACAATTTCACACAGATGCAGACGTAATGAAAGCGGTAAACACTTGGTTCAGTGAGCAACTCAATCTTTTTTTTTTTTTTTTGCGGACGGCATTCGCCGCCTACCTAAGCAATGGGATGCTTGCCTGAATGCCTGCGGCGACCTCTTCTGACCAACCCATGGTGTATAATTCATTCAAAATTAATGCTTTGTTTAATTCTACCACACCTGTTAATGTTTCTTTCATGCTTTTGTAATAAAGCCATTGGAACGGGTTTCAAACGAACGTCCCTAATACCTCTGGCTCCAAGCTCTTCCTACTTTGTTCATTCACAGTCCACGATTCACTGTCATACAGCAGAATACGTTGGATATAACATGTTAGTGCTCGCAAAACTGACGTAGGCCTCAGACGGGTCAACGCATTCCCCATTTTTGTCCACCCCGTTCATGCGGCTATGCCACATTTTAAGGCTGATGAGTGGAGTTCTCTGAGTTCAGATGTGTTCGGACTGTTTTTTAGGTTTTCGAGAAGTTATGCATCGGGATGGGGGGTTGGGGAATATCAGGATACAGATTCAGATAAGTACCTTTAATTAGTTTAATACTGTCATATTGTGTTTCATGTAGGTTTGTGTCAGTTTGTATTTGTTTGTCCTGTGCTGACGAAGGCTTTGGCCGCAACGTCCAATTTGTCTCTTGTAGTCGTGTTTTAGTAAAGCTCACAATCTACTTCTCGTTTTTTGGGTGATTCATTCATTGCCTTTTTAAGCTTTACTGCAGTTCCCCTCATTCTTGTTTCCCTATGAGATATGTCTGGGAAGTCAGACATACGATAGTGGCCTGAGCTCGAGGGACTGACCACAAGAGAGAATGAGTCGGTGAAGAATATTGGTGTAGGATTTATTATTCAAAGGTGTGATGGATTTGTACACCTGGCCTGTACTTGCTTCCAGGAACCCCTTTGCTGTTTGCTGTGGTCTAGTGTTGTTTGCCTGTTTGCTGTTTGAAAGACACCAGAATAGATGTCTCACCTCCAGTCAGTCAGGAGATCGAGACTGGGCTATCAAATCGAAGCACTCTGAAGAAGACTATTCTATAATATTATCTGAAGTAGAAGATCTGAGTCTAGACGGTGCAGAAAGCCAAGTGGCTAGTGAGTGTTGAAGCCTACCAGGCTCAAATCCAGAGGCTCCAGAAGGCGTCATACAGGATCAGGTGACTGTATCCTACCACCTGTTTCTACAAACTGACACTCAATAATTCACTGACATGACTCTCGTGGGATGATAGGACTGTCCACCAGACTACTGTCATCCAACTAACTGTTCCTGACTAAATGTCTGTTTGTCAGAATCTGAATCTCCAATAAAGATTCCAGATTTGCCTGTTATAAGATTGTTATCTTATAGTCAGTTAGGTGTCTTTGTGTACCATTAGTCGTCAAATGGGAAGTTATCGTCTGGGCACCGTCCCGGTGGAAATTGGTGTAAGGGTAGACAGAAGTTAATCTATAACCCCAACTAAAAAATAACAACAACTCAGAATCCAGGCCAGTGTTACCCCAATAACCTGTTAGTGCTCTCTTTCTGACATTCAATAGACCCGATTTATTACATAAGACACTATTCATTGTTCCGGGACTTGAGGGTGGTGATGGAAATGAATGAGCTGATAAATTTGCAGGCTCTGAATTCCCTGCAGATGACCAGCTCATGGATCGTGCCGATGTTATTATTACCTTTAGAGAGATGTGGAGAGCGGGGGCTTTGACGCCAGTGAATCCAACAGCCTTTACAGGCAGTAGTATGACTCTTTCATCCCTGTAGAACTATAGAGTTGTGGGGGAAGCACCTGACAGCGCCGCTTGTGACCGTCAAGTCCAATATCGAGAGTTACAGGCTATGTCACAGTTTCCGCATCTTTAAGACGAGGCTTGTCGCGCAGTAAGTGACGGCTACATTTTATGCCTGCGCCTCCTACCTCAGTTACAGGCACAGTGGGAGAATGAGGGGCCTCGTCAACCATCAGAGAACGGGCACTATTAGCGGCTGGACGCTGATGCTTAGATACCTTCCTAACTAACTAACTAACTAACTAACTAACTAACTAACTAACTAACTAACTAACTAACTAACTCACTCACTCACTCACTCACTCACTCACTCACTCACTCACTCACTCACTCACTCACTAACTTTTCATCTCTGAAGTGCAGTTTGTGCTTGTCCTATTCTGCTCTTAATCTCTGTCACACATCTTCTATCTAATTTTATTATTTCCAATTACCCCACCCACCTACTTCAAAAAGTTTCAATTTAATAACTTTGTTAAGCCTATTCTTTTGTTAAGCATTTTCCTTTCTATTGTTATATCAAAATTTGATATTATCATTTTCTTGATATAACCATTGTTTCTGTTTACTTGATATTCAAGCAAAGACTCTTTCTTGCAGTCTGTATTACTGCAATTTCCAATAATTGTTGCAGATTTGTTGCATTCTCAATATTGTGTCATCTGCATGGTGTACATTGATTATATTATAATCACCAGCTTATATTTTGTTTATGTTGACATTATAAACTGTAGCTCATATTCCTGGTCTATCTTGCATCTCTCATTAATAATTCCTTAATGACACATCTCATCCTTATCTTACTAATTGCTTTATTTGTTCATACATGTTCGCTTTAGTTCCAATATAAACGGCTACTACATGCCTCTTTTGTTTACTATGTTGAGTATAATTACAACAAAATAAATGCAATACTAACTTTAGAAATGTCTAAACTTTTCTCTCCAACTTCTAAGAGTTAAAATTGTCTCTTGGACAAACTTTTCCATTCTCGGCTCGCGAGATATTGTATGTATACGCTTGATCTATATCTGTACACCATTCGTCATCAAGGACTGACTAACTACTTTGTTTATTTGCCTCCTCAGAATATCAACGAGTCAGTTCCATATTATTTGAATAGTTTTCTTGTGTCCTTTTATTATCATGTGCCATGCCGGTAAACGTGGGCGGTCATATTTCGCCATCTTACACGATCACCAGAGTCGTGGATCAGTTCTGTTTTCTTGTACCGAACATGCCATGTGGTCAAGCCATCCTGATATTTGCTTTTCTGCTTTCCCCTTGTTATTTCCCTCTCACTCTTGCCAGTTGTCATGAAGTTATCCAGTTTTTTTTCTTTACATAACGTGGCCAAAAACATGTGACTGTCTACGTCTAATTTCTCTAATCATTTTACAGTTTTCATTTGTCTCCTGTAGGACTTGCTCATTGGTTTTTCTGTCTGCCCGTGGTATTCTTTGTATTTTCCTCAGAAATCACACGTCCACCATTAGATGTTTCTCAGTTTCTCTGCTCATCGTCCACGTTTCACATCCACACAAAAGTACAAATTAAAATGTAGCACTTCAACACTCTTCTGTGTCCCTTACAGTGCCGTCAAGCCTCGCAGTTCCCTTCCCGACACCGATGTCTGTCAACCCGAACAAGATCGATGTCTTACCCATGGCATGAACAATCAGCAGTTGAACAAAAATAACTACTGGCAGTTAAGATGTCTCCTAGACGCATTCATGGACAGGTCTCTATAGCCGCAGAACCAGCCAACACGTCTGTCTTTTCGTTTCTTTTGACAACAGTGTGTCCTCTAACCAAAACGATAGTAATTTCAATGGCGGGGTTCTTCCTGAAGGGCATCCGTCTTTAGAGTGCTCAGCAAGTATTTTCTTGACTAAGAGGCGGGAACGATCAGGTAAATACAATCTCCGTGGGTGACTCCGTGGCCAGACGCTTATCTCGCGCTTTATAGGTGGTGGGTTCGATTCCGGAATCCGTCATTCGGTTAACGAGTGCAGTTGTCTCGGAGAGTTGTCTCTGTGGGGTTGTCGCTGGAGCTAAGGAGTTCGTGCTTTGCGCGACGCTTTCGACAGACCGCCGTGTGGAAAGAAACTGAGCCATATGGGATAAACCCAATGCAGTTAAGTCGATCCTATCGCCTTGAACACTTCCTTCCTCCCCCACCCGTCTTTTTAAGATAAATAATATGTTAGCTTCTTGTAACGACAGGATGCACATTTGGTACAAGGTACTCTCATCTGATCTCATCATGTTCCTCTTGTACCTTGCGGTGTCGAGGTGAAGTATAAACAGCGGGAGAGTGCCCGCTTATGGGCTTCATGTATCGATATTCCCATGGACTCTGTTATTCCCTGCGTCCATCGCTTACGTTGTCGGCCTCTTCCTCTGCTTCCCTCTGGTCTGTACAACATGGCTTGCTGTGGTATACTGTTAGTTGGTAACCTACTTGCATGGCCTTCTAATAAAATCTAGTGCTGCTATAACTCCCACTTTAGTCCTTATTTCTTCATTTCTGATCTTATCTCTTCTTGATACGTTGAGTATTCTTCTCAGGGAGTTGGTAGGAAGATTGTGTTGTAAAGTGCTTTCTTAGTAGTTATTTTTATATGTTCTTTAGTATTGGTGCCATTTGTCCAATGAGTTGGTTTGCCTTATTGCATACATTTTCGATCTCGTCTTCTGATTTGCCATTTGATGATATTATACTTCCTGGGTACTTTAAACTCTCTACTTGTTTTAAGGATTGTTCGTTTAGGTGAATCTTTGCTGTTTATTCTTTAGCTATAGTCAATACCTCTGTTTTACTTGTGCTAAATTTCGTGTTATGTTCTCTACACATTTCGTTTAGACTATTCATGTGGTCTTGTAATTCAGCTTCTGATTTTGCTATTAGTGCATGGTCGTTAGCAAACAGGAGTTTCTCTAATGGTTAGATTTGCAGATGGTTCTTCTTGTGTGTTCACGTCATGCGGTGTTCTTGCGGTCTCTGTTTGGCTGGTTTCTTTACATATGTTGTCTATATATGTTATAAACAAGAGAGGGGACAGGACACAACCTTGTCGTACTCCGGATCTTATGGTGAAGGGTTCTGAGTGTCCTCCAGTTGCTCTCACTATGCATTCACTGTTGTTATATAAGCTTCTACATAGGTTTGTTAGATCACACCATATTGTTTAAGGATTTCCAACAGCTTGTTTCTATCTACTATTAAAATGCCTTTTCTTGATCGACAAAGGCTAAGTTGAGTGTTTCATTGAATTCGATTGATTTTTCTATAAGTTGTCTATGAGCAAAAATGGCATCTGTGCATCCTTTCTTTTTCCTAAATCCAAGCTGTGTTTAGCTTAGCTGGGGTTCTATAGTAGTTCCTAGTCTTTTCTCAAGAATTTTGCAAAATATTTTCCCAGTATGACTCAACAGTGAAATTCCTCTGTATTGTGTGCAGTCTCTTTTTCTGCCTTTATTTTTCCAAATTGGGACAATTATGGCGTTTCCTCAGTCTCGTGGTGTCTGTGGTTCTACCCAAACATGGCTGAATAGTCTATGTAGCCATGCTGTTTTTACTTCTCTTGTTGCTTTAATTAGTTCATTTGGTATTCCATCTTGTCCTGGTAATTTGTTCAATGAGGCTAATCTGATGGCTTCTATAATTTCTTCTTTCAGTATGTCTGGTTCTAGTTCTTCGGTGGCATCTGTGTCGGTTTCTTGAATTCCTTTGACATCTGATGCGATGTTGAGAATTTGTTCGAAGTACTGTTTCCATCTTATTAGGATTTGCTATTGTTCACTCATTGTTCTCCATTTTCACTGTTAATTATTTCATTTGGGTCAAAGGGTTCTCCTCTGGTTATCATTGCACTTATTTTTTAAATAGAAGTTTGTAGTTACCTCCTTGTAGTTTTTATTTAGAGTTTCTCCATACTCCTCCCAGTCTTTTTCTTTTTCTCTCTTTACTGTTCTGTTTACATGTCTTCTCGCTATTCTATATTCTATGTAATCGCACTCCTGTTTGCTCTTCAATCACTTTTTATATTTTTCCTTTTTGTCTTTCACAGCTTTCTTTACTTCTGCGTTCCACCATTTGTTATATTCTTTATCCGTGTTTTGTGTTTTTTCGTAGTTCCACATGTTATCTTTGCAGTATTTAAAATGCTTGATTTGAACATAACCCATTCTTCTTCCACTGTCTTTCTTTCTATAGGTAATTTTACAAAGATTTCAGTTAGCTCTTTTTCATAATTTTCCCTCACTGCCTCGTCTGTGAGATTTTTTAAGTTTAGTGATTCGCATGGCATGTATTTTCCTGGTCTTTGTTTCCTTCTACTGATGGTTCTTATTGTGGCAACGACTGCTTTGTGGTCTGTGTTTATACCTACATTTGGCACTGCCCTTGCATCTAATATATTCCTCTTTCTGTTATTTCTTGTTATAAAATCAATCTGGCTTTTAGTATCTATATCGTTCCATTTATACCAGGTGTATATTTGTGAGTCTTTGTGTTTATAGAATGTATTTAATATATAGAGGTCGTGTTGGCTGCATAGCTCTATCAGTCTACTTCCGTTATCATTTCTTTCATTATATTGGTCTCCAAATGCTCCAAGATGTTTTTTCTATGCCCTCTCTGTTGTGTCCTAGTCTTGCATTGAAGTCTCCCATAAATATGATGTTGTCCTGCTTATCTATTTTATTTAGCACGTCATGGATGTCTTCGTAGATGTTCTCGCATTCTTGCTCATTATTGCTTGTATTACATGGTGCGTATATATGTACATATGTTGTAATTGTTTGTTCTTTTATTCTCACTGTTATGATTCTTTCTGATATATATTTTATTTCTAGTATTCCTCTTGCTAGCCCTGGTTCAATGACTGTTCCCACACCGTGTCTTGCCCTTTCTTGCTGTTCCATTCCAGAGTAGACAAACGTGTAACTGTGGTGGATCTCCTTGCACCCTTCCCCTTTTATTCTGGTGTCCGCTATTCCCATCAGTCCAATTTTCCTCTCTTTCATTGTTTCTATAATTTCTTCTTCTTTATTATTAACACCGCAGACGTTCATTGTGCCTATTTTTTGAATCGCTGATCTATCTCGTAGTCCATAAATATTGCCAGGTCTATATCATTTGGGTCAGTCCGTTTATACTTCTTAGTTTATCTACGAGCAGTATAAAGATCCCCTGCCGGCTTGCTAGGCCAGTCGCAGGTTTAAGACAAAAACGTGACCATCGGGAGTCCATCCCCTATGGCGAGCCATACAAGGTACGGTTACGTAAAAAATAACCCGTTGAAACACCTGGAGACTCACTGGCGCATGGTGCTCGACCCCCCCCCCCCCCCCCCTCTTTCCTGGGTGGGGGATGTGGACAGTATCACGCCGACCAAATCTACGCCCAAAGACATTTCCGCGTAGCCGAATATATGGTGCTGGTCGCGTATGTTTATACCACTCGGCACTTTATGAGTGATATGTTCTATATCACATAGATCACCTGTGTATCTCAATAAATTGCCTTGTACCTATTTTAGGCTAAGTCGAGCTTGGTACCAATTGATGATTGAAGCCAAGTATAGTAACACTGTAAGCTACCATGCATGTCGCAAGACACACTAGGGGGGTTTGTTTGAGCCTGGCTGCCTCACCCCATAGCTCATTTTAGCTGTTAAATTCAACCAACCATGAACAACTTTAAACTGGGAGTAACTAGGTTGGTTGAAAGCTGTTAGATTCAACAAATTATGAACAACTCTAAACTGAGATGGGCTAGGTTGGTTGAAAGCTGTTAAATTCAACCAATTCTGAACAACTCCACACTGGGAGGTGCTAGGTTGGGTGAAAGCTGTTATATTCAAACACTCATGAACAACTCTACACAAGGAGTGGCTAGGTTGGTTGAACAGCAACAGCATGAAATCAGTATTAACATCTAGAGCAGCTGTTCTCAACATTTTTGGACCTTGCACCTTATCACCATATGTCAGAATGTCATTTCCCCATTTCCAGCGAACGAAAGAAGAAGAATTCTTTCCTTTACAAAAGTGTCTGCCTCAATGGGTGCATTGTTTACATTCACAATATTTTATTAACACATCAAATTAATCATATTACAATAAATAAACAGTTAAAACGTCAAAGAATTGTCACTTAATACACGACACCAGAATGCCGGAAACTTGTGCTTCATCAAACAAAACGCTCAATAGAAAACCTGGATATTATGCCAGAAACCATTTTGAGTCTGACAATCTGTGGTCTTAACACACCCCACAGTCCCCCCCCCCTCCCGCCCCCTCCCCTAAACCCTAAAACTTCCCCCTTGGGGGGAATTCTCCACTGATTGAGAACCACTGATCTAGAGAGATTAACAACGCATTAAAAATTAGAATTGTCAAATTTACGTATATTCAAGACTATTGTATGGTGCGGAAGCCTGAACATTGAATACGCAACTAGAAAGTCGAATAGATGCTCTGGAGATGTGGATATACAGAAGAATATGTCGTATTTCATGGGAACAGAAACAATCAAATACAGAGGTTCTAGAAAAACTGGGAATGAAAAGAGAGTTGATGAAAGAAATAAAAAAAAGAGGCAAGTGAAATAGTTCTGCCACGTTAAAAGACATAACACTCTTATTACAACAATACTGGAGGGTAAGGTTGAGAACAAGCGAGCAAGAGGTAGACAGCGATAAAAGTGGGAAGATAACATCAACAGTCTGACAAAATGTACAGTCAAGGTGAGAGACAGACAACCTTGGAGATCCATTGCAGCCAACCTTCATTGTCGAGATGGCACCTGATTGATTGAGGTTGGTTGAGAGCTGTTAGATTCAACAACCATGAACAACTCTACATTGGGGGTGGCTAGGTTGGCTGAGAGCTGTTAGATTCAACCAATACTGAACAACTCTACACTGGGGGTGGCTAGGTTGGCTGAGAGCTGTTAGATTCAACCAATACTGAACAACTCTACACTGGGGGTGGCTAGGTTGGCTGAGAGCTGTTAGATTCAAACCAATACTGAACAACTCTACACTGGGGGTGGCTAGGTTGGCTGAGAGCTGTTAGATTCAACCAATACTGAACAACTCTACACTGGGGGTGGCTAGGTTGGCTGAGAGCTGTTAGATTCAACCAATACTGAACAACTCTACACTGGGGGTGGCTAGGTTGGCTGAGAGCTGTTAGATTCAACCAATACTGAACAACTCTACACTGGGGGTGGCTAGGTTGGCTGAGAGCTGTTAGATTCAACCAATACTGAACAACTCTACACTGGGGGTGGCTAGGTTGGCTGAGAGCTGTTAGATTCAACCAATACTGAACAACTCTACACTGGGGGTGGCTAGGTTGGCTGAGAGCTGTTAGATTCAACCAATACTGAACAACTCTACACTGGGGGTGGCTAGGTTGGCTGAGAGCTGTTAGATTCAACCAATACTGAACAACTCTACACTGGGGGTGGCTAGGTTGGCTGAGAGCTGTTAGATTCAACCAATACTGAACAACTCTACACTGGGGGTGGCTAGGTTGGCTGAGAGCTGTTAGATTCAACCAATACTGAACAACTCTACACTGGGGGTGGCTAGGTTGGCTGAGAGCTGTTAGATTCAACCAATACTGAACAACTCTACACTGGGGGTGGCTAGGTTGGCTGAGAGCTGTTAGATTCAACCAATACTGAACAACTCTACACTGGGGTGGCTAGGTTGGCTGAGAGCTGTTAGATTCAACCAATACTGAACAACTCTACACTGGGGGTGGCTAGGTTGGCTGAGAGCTGTTAGATTCAACCAATACTGAACAACTCTACACTGGGGTGGCTAGGTTGGCTGAGAGCTGTTAGATTCAACCAATACTGAACAACTCTACACTGGGGGTGGCTAGGTTGGCTGAGAGCTGTTAGATTCAACCAATACTGAACAACTCTACACTGGGGGGTGGCTAGGTTGGCTGAGAGCTGTTAGATTCAACCAATACTGAACAACTCTACACTGGGGGTGGCTAGGTTGGCTGAGAGCTGTTAGATTCAACCAATACTGAACAACTCTACACTGGGGGTGGCTAGGTTGGCTGAGAGCTGTTAGATTCAACCAATACTGAACAACTCTACACTGGGGGTGGCTAGGTTGGCTGAGAGCTGTTAGATTCAACCAATACTGAACAACTCTACACTGGGGGTGGCTAGGTTGGCTGAGAGCTGTTAGATTCAACCAATACTGAACAACTCTACACTGGGAGGGTTAGCTCATGCTCTGCTCTACTGGGAGAAAAAGCAGAAGAAGAGACGAAGGAGAGGATGATGATGATGATGGTGATGATGATAATAATAATAATAATAATAATAATAATAATAATAAGAAGAAGAAGAACAAGAACAAGAACAAGAACAAGAACAAGAAGAAGAGCAGGAGAAGGAGGAGGAGGAGGAGGAGAGGAGATGAACAAAGAGGAAGAACCACAGCAACAATAACAACAGCAAAATCAAGAAGAAGAAGAAGAAGAAGAAGAAGAAGAAGAAGAAGAAGAAGAAGAAGAAGAAGAAGAAGAAGAAGAAGAAGAAGAAGAAGAAGAAGAAGAAGAAGAAGAAGAAGAAGAAGAAGAAGAAGAACAACAACAACAACAACAACAACAAGAACAAGAAGAACAAGAACAAGAACAAGAACAAGAAGAACTAGAAGCACAAACAGAAGAAGAACTGATGATCTCCTATAGACAATCCCCATCAATAATGAGTTCATTCAAAACAAGACAAAATAGTAATATTGTTTCACTGAATGAAATGCTTGTAAATAGTCCACAATACATTTGTTAGGACCTGAATTACTTGCACACTTCTATTCATTAACAATGATAATGTTAACATTGCATTTCTGTCACCTTTATCTGCAGAAACTGCAACATGAGTTTCAACCAGTCTTCATTTCCGATCCTTCAGTTAAAGCCACAGAGTAATATTTTGGTGTCATGACTCACGAATCTCATTGATATATTGAATAAGCAATATTGTGATCCTCTATCTTTAATACTTTGTGTTCAGCTTATTTTTAAACCTTAATTATTTTTTTCAACAAAGAACATAAGAATCTTAAACACCAACACTGCTTTAATAAATATTCAAAAAGAGACCACTCAATCCTGCCACAAACTACTGGTAAACTAAAGTGGAAGAAGAAGACAAAGAAGAAGAAGAAGAAGAAGAAGAAGAAGAAGAAGAAGAAGAAGAAGAAGAAGAAGAGTAGGTTATGGAGGAGGAGCAGAAAGATGACGACAAAGACGACTGGGAGTCAGAAAAGAAGAAGAGTTATATTTTATGGTGCAAAGTTTGCACATTTGTCCGTGTATATATGCATGCGCGCGCATGTGTGTGTGTGTGTGTGTGTGTGTGTGTGTGTGTGTGTGTGTGTGTGTGATTTATACATTTGTCCGTGTATGACCTTTTTTCTTTATTTGACCTTTACCATCAAAATTGTATCTTATATTTCCTATACTCTAGACCTAGAATGACTCTCTGTACATATCATAGAAGTTAATTCAGTAAACATGAATTTTATTATAAAATGCATGGGATATGGACGACGGAAAATCTTATTTCATGACACAATATGGCTCTTAAGCAATATACCTTATAGGGGTTCTGAGGATCGAGCAGTTAGTACATGCGCGACATCGATTACAAATTCCTGCCAAAATCGTCTTGGACTGCTGGAAAACAACGAGGTGTTATTGGGTTGTTGTTGTTGTTGTTTTTTTTTTCTTCAGAGGGTGTGAAACTGCGAAATCTACAGAAGAGTGGTGATTTAATATGGACATAGTTGTTGTCAGGAGAAGAGGGGGAGGGGGGGGGGGTGTATGAATGGATAGAAATATTTCATAATGCAAGACAATACGTCATTGATGAGTGGGAGAGCTGCAAGTATGGCAACTGACACATTGAAACGGCAGCTCGACTAGCTAGCTAGTGCATGACAGCAGGAGACTCACTACTTCAGGTCTTGAAACATTTCGATTTCAGTCATAATTTGGCGCCATCCGACTTTTAGTTTTTTGGACCCTTGACAGAAGATCTGCAGAGCCAGAGGTTTGCAGATGACAACGAGGTCATGGAGACGGAGTAAAATTGCTTTAAGGCCACACCCAAAAACTGTTTCCTAGAAGGCTTCAACAAGCTAGTGAACAGGTGGGCCAAGCATGTTACCGGTAAGGGGAGACTGTGTTGAGAAATAACACACACACACACACCCCCCCCCCAGACACACACACACACACACACACACACACACGCGCGCGCGCGCGCACGCACACACAATAGATTTCTGGTTCGCACTATTGTACGACAGAAGAAGTTTAGAAAGGCTTAGGTGGGGCATAGCACAAAAAAGGTTTGGAAACACTGCTCTACAGAGACACACACACATATATATACAGACACACACAGACACAGACACAGACACACAGACACGCAGACACACAGACACACAGACAGACACAGACAGACAGACACACACACAGAACACACACACAGACACACACACAGACACACACACAGACACACACAGGCACACACACAGACACACACACACAGACACACACACACACACACACACACACACACAAAAGATTTCTGGTTCGCACTATTGTAAAACATAAGAATTTTAGAAAGGCTTAGGTGGGGCATAGCACAAAAAAGGTATATTTTATACTTAATCCTACTTTTTAGTTTCTTATGACTTTATTGCCAATATATTGTCGTTTATATTTAGGTGTGTAGTTTCAGTTGGCCGGCTTCCTGGTTAGCGAATTTTCTCCGTAATCTCGTATACTCTCGTAGGTAACGTGACGACGGTGAGAATCAGCAGTGGTTCGAATCGCGTCGGTAACTTACGGCGAATGTGAGCCGGCCGCTCAGAAAGCAATGGCAAACTACTGAGCGTAATCTTGCCAAGAAATCAACAATCAGCTGAAAGATGCTGATGTTGACAGCGATGTCCTGTAAAGGATATGCAAAATAATTTTTTAGTTTCAGTTGAGATATTCTTTTCAGGAAGCCATGCGTTTGATCATTCAACGCACTCAAGCAAACAATATTGTAATTGTATTTGGCAGAGATTCACCCCAATCATGTTCTTCTTTAGGAAAGTATGCTCTCCTTGGTTTAAGACTTAAATAGCGTTTATTTCAATGAATTATATGTTCACGTGGCCTGATCTTTGGTGTATCGGCGAGAACAGGTAAAATCCCCAGGTGTGGGTCGGATGGTGACTCATCGTCTGTAGTCTGGACATTCCCCGCGATTTGATTTTGTCTGTTTGTAGTGTTTAGGTATTTGTGTGAAGACAAATTATGTAAGTATGGTAGCTTCCTCATCATCATCATCATCATCATCATCATCACCATCATCATCATCATCATCATCATCATCATCATCATCATCATCATCATCATCATCATCATCATCATCATCATCTTCATCATCATCATCATCATCACCATCATCATCATCACCATCATCATCATCATCATCATCATCATCATCATCATCATCATCATCATCATCATCATCATCATCATCATCATCATTCGTCATCACCATTAACACCATCATCACGATTCGTCATCATAGTCATAATCATTATCATCACAATTCATCATCATCAACAACATCATCATCACCTTTCGTCGTCATCATCATCATCGTCATCACAATTTGCCGTCATCATCATCATCATCATCATCATCATCATCATCATCATGAACAACATCATCATAATCATCATTCTTTATCATCATCACTTTCATCATCATCATCATCATCATCATCATCATCATCATCATCATCATAATGATCATCATGATCATCATCATAATCACGTTCGTCATCCTCATCATCAAAATTATCATAATCGCAATTATTCATCATCATCATAATCATTCGTCATCATCATCATCATTACTACTCGTCATCTTCATCATCATCATCATCATCATCATCATCATCATCATCATCATCATCATCATCGGGTCAGTCCGTGCTAAGACGTCTGACCTTTCCCCCTATTCTCAGCAATTATCTTGTGACCCGTATGTCTGAACCCAAATGTCCTTGCATTCCTGTGCGATGCAACTATCTCGTGGCCCTCCTTTGTCTTTTACTTTCCCCAAGGACTTTGACCGGCAACATTTCCAAAAATAGATCTCCGTGTCATCAGGTCCACACAGCCTACCTTGAAGAGTACCTTTCAACAGTTCCCTATCTTTCCTCAGATCTTTCAGACATTAGTTCGTGTGATCTCTTTTCCATCCAGATTTATTTTTGCACCCCCCCCCCCCCCCCCCCCCCCCCCCCGAGATCAAATAAAAATGCGTCTTTATAGTTTGTGTAATGTCAACACAGCAAGGTAAAGTGTCCTGCTTCAATGTCACAGTGACATATTGTAGTGTTAATGTAGTTGATAGGGAGCTACACTGATGTCGTGACTGCGGTAGGATGCCATGAGTGCGGTAGAATGTCATGAGTGCGGTAGGATGTCATGATTGCGGTAGAATGCCAGAGTGCGGTAGGATGTTATGAGTGCGGTAGGACTAGGTTCCACACTTGTGTTTGTCGTCCGTTACAGACACGGAAAGACTTGCCGGCTATTCCTCCGCGCCTTCATGTTTACAGAAGAAATGCAACTACAAGACTAAATGTCGTGGCAGGTAATACCATGTCCTAAACCTTGGTCGAAATCTCCTCTAGGGTTGAATCTCCGAGAGGTGGATATTTAGAGCATTGCTTCGCTGATCCGGCAGGTTCTGCAGCTGGCCTTGTTCCAGATGTATTGGTGTTTCCTTTCCTCTGGAGTAAACTAGGAAGGGCATGAGAGGGACCACGATACATGAGCAACACATGGTCTCAGTAATTCAGCCCAGGTTTTGTGCTTTGGATAGTTATAACATTCGCTACCTGCATGGCATGTAGTTGTTGTGCCTTGTTAGAAACAAAATGTAACAATCTATCATACCTACAGAATGGCATGGCCCTATAACAATACACACTCATAGCAGAAAATCTTTGTGGAACAAAAGAAGATAGGGCCATGTTTTTTTTAAACAAATGGCACTTAATGGCTCACATGGTCAGAATTCTGGAGGTCTTGTCTTGTTCCCACTTCACAATACTGAGTCATAACCGAACATGGGTTCAAGGAAATGTCTGGGGAAGTCACGATGGTTGGTGTCATGCTGACCATATAATCCCAGGAATGATTATGGGTCAATAATCAAATATGGGTCTATAGTATGTCCACATTTGTTTGCCGCAATACAAACATCCATATCTCAGTAACCAACTGAGGGAAAATTATGAGATTTAGTATATAACTTTATCATTATGTCCACCCAACAAAAAACAATTTTGTTCTGGAGATTTTACAGCAGATTTCAAAGTTTGTTTGTATGCGGTATATAATTTACGGCTTAGAGATTAAGTCCGTCATTTTAACAGTATTACAGCTTCACCAAGACACATCCCCGCCTTTTTAACATATTTTCTCGTGGTGTTGGTTTTGAAACAAACAGCGCGAAGTTAAATGGGATTGTTCAGAGGTGTCTCCAAATGGGGGTTCTTTCATGAAACGTGATTATATAAATAAACTAGGTGACAAGGCCCGGCTTCGCCCAGCTCCTGGCGGGGATCTATCTATCTATCTATCTATCTATCTATCTATCTATCTATCTATCTATCTATCTATCTATCTATCTATCTATCTATATATCTATCTATCTATCTATCTATCTATCTATCTATCTATCTGTCTGTCTGTCTGTCTGTCTGT
Source organism: Cepaea nemoralis (assembly GCA_014155875.1). Lineage (NCBI taxonomy): Eukaryota > Metazoa > Mollusca > Gastropoda > Stylommatophora > Helicidae > Cepaea > Cepaea nemoralis. The sequence goes on along the minus strand of JACEFZ010010314.1, from coordinate 32,242 downwards.
CTGTCTGTCTGTCTGTCGGTCGGTCGGTCGGTCTGTCGGTCGGTCGGTCTGTCTGTCTGTCTGTCTGCATGCCTGCCTGCCTGCCTGCCTACCTACTTACCTACCTACCTACTTACCTACCTACCCACCCACCCAGCCAGCCAGCCAGCCATCCATCCATCCACCCACCCATCAACCAACCTTTCTGCCTACCTGCCTACCTGCCTACCTGCCTACCTACCTGCCTACCTACCTACCTGTCTGTCTGTCTGTCTGTCTGTCTGTCTGTCTGTCTGTCTGTCTGTCTGTCTGTCTGTCTGTCTGTCTGTCTGTCTGTCTGTCTGTCTGTCTGTCTGTCAACTAGTCCGCGCTATTAAATATTGATAAAAGTTACTGGAAAAAATGTGAGGACCATGTGTTAAAAGAGGAAGAGGACTATTGGAGAAAGGATGGATTGAATTTTATGCAACCGAGAGCAATCATCAACCTACTGGAATCGTCCGACACAGATTAAGGTCTGAGCAGGTCGCAGACCTTAATCTACGTACACACTTAGTGGGATATTTTGCTCCAACTATTCAGACGAATTGCAGGCCCTAACTATTCCAGCATCAGCATAATGTCAATGGCAACAGTTTGTATTCCACAGTGATGAATTTTCAATTCCGCAAGCCCTCAGCGGTGACAAACAACTGTACTGAAACACACACACACACACACACACACACACACACACACACACACACACACACACACACACACTAAACGCATTGAATACCAACAGAAGAGTAATATTGGGGTGGAAACTGACATATTGTGGCATAACAAGAAACGTGAGAGCAAACACGTTGTCAAATTAGGGGACAGCACACGTGCATACGAATCAATCTATAAACTTCAATGAAAAGAGGACCAACATCTTTGTCGTTAAGAAGAAAGCCCACTGCAGAGACACTGACAACTATTTCATAGTGCAAAACAAGTAATCATGTTCCGTCTCTGAACGGTAAACAGCAGAGTAGACAGTCTTTCACGAAGACTCAAAGCGGGTCTGTCACCCATGTGTACGTGTGAACAAACTACACAGACAGCTGAACAGATCCTTAAAAATGGAAACATGATGACTAAATTGCGGTATCATTTCTGGTCACTCCATACGCACATTAACGCACAGCTATTTGGAAGCTTTCACGAACTCAATATAAAAAGCTAACATGAATACTTGTGTACACTTTATTAACCAGCAGCTGAAGAAACAAGAAGGAAATGAAAAATAAGGTAAGAAATATATTCCTTCTACTTTCCTGTTAATTTACAAATTATTTACCCCGTGCCTCTGTAAATTCTCTGTCTTTACTAATATTACACATTGTACCCCTCTCGGGATTCTCCGTGGTGAAGTGGTCAAGCCGTCTGACTCGGGCTCCGAAGGTTGTATGTTCGATTCCGGGCCGCGTCCTTCATTTCACGAGTGCATTTTTTTCGGAGACTCCCGAAGGTCGTCGCTGGAGCTACGGAGTTCGTGCTTTGTGCGACGCTTTCCGCGCTGCGGAAAGAAACTGAGCAATATGGGATAAAAAACCTGGTGCAATGCAGCCGACCCTGTCGATTTTAAGCTACTTTTTTCATTGCACCCACTCCCATACGAATCCGGATACACCTTTGTGTGTCATCTGAATTGGCATGTCTCCCATTACCGTAAACATAAATGTGTTAGCGAGAAATCACTAGTTGTTCAGCAAAACATCAAAGGAATGTCGCCGCTTTCCATGATTTAAAATGTTTTTGGACCTATCAAAGACATATTCCTTGTGTGGGGGTAAATATAAGACGGCTGGAAAAATTTCATAACGATGCAACAGACAGTTTTCAAAATAATTGATCGTGAATGAAGGCATTCTTTGTGGGACATACTATAGCACCATGTGCCCCATTCGCCATCAATGCGTGTAAGAGGGATTATTTTTAAATTTACCACGTAGGATCTTGAAATGAATATCTTAAAAGTGTGATAGGAATTACAATAACCATGCCCTTGCCTCGTATCCTGTCAATATTGTTGTTAAGAATGTGAAGAATGCAAGCACGTGATATAACGGAGCAGACGAACACGTGACGTCATAAGGACAGTTTAAAGATGGCCGCCCAAATTTTGACCAAAGAGGAGCAGCGTTCTGTTATCCGTTTTTTTTTTTTTTTAAATCATTGAAGGGGTAGAACCTATAGAAATTCATTGGCGAATGAAGGTCCAGTATGGTGATGCCTGTCTGTCAGTCCAGCAAAGTGTATGAGTGGAGTAGGAAGTTTCAAAACGACGTGACTTCTGTGACAGACTGTTCACGACTGGGCCAGGCACACTGAGTAGTGACCTCGAGAATTTGTTTTGGTACAGGAATCCAAGCACTTTATCAGCGCTGGAGGACTTACATTGAACGCAGTGGTGACTATATCCACAAATGATAAATTTTCTCTTTACTTTTTTTTTTTTTAGAATATATATATATTATAGATATATATATATTATATATAATATAGATATACTATATATATAGATATATATATATATATATATATATATATATATATATATATATATATATATTCACATTGGCAGCCTTGCCGTCTTGACAGACGATAGTTTGTGCTTTAAAAAGGCATAATAACTTTTAACTATGGCGGTAGCGAGTGTGACTGATAAGGCCAATTTGCGCTGTAAATGTCCGTTCACAGTGGGTGCATGTGAACACGTGGTCATTTCCACCATCATGCACCATCTTACGTCTCAAACGCTTGGTGTGTGACTTTTCTGCAATAATTTTCTCCTTTGACTTTATTCCATTTCTGATATTTGCCCTCCATGCAACACGTTCAGCGGCGACTTGCTCCCAATGTGCATTATCAATGCCTGTATCAATCATGTCCCGCTTACACACATCTTTGTATCGTAGTAGAGGCCGACCCTGAGATCTCTTACCCATCTGTAATTCACCAAAAAAGATATCCTTTGGTATTCTACCATCATCCATCCTCCTAAGATGTCCTATCCATCTAAGTCTACGAAGACTGAGCATGGAATAAACTGTCACACAACCTGATCTTTCCAATACTTCAGTATTTGTGATTTTGTCTTGCCACTTAATACCAAGAATTCTTCGCAGACACCGCATATGAAAGCTGTTTAAATTGTTCTCTTGGTGTGAGTAAGTTGTCCAGGTTTCACTGCCATAGAGAAGAGTACTAAGGACACAGGCTTGATAGACAAGGACTTTTGTTTTGGCAGTAAGCTTCCTGTTCTCCCAGACTCTTTTTCTTAACCTGTTCATTGTTGTTGCTGCCTTACCAATCCGGATGTTGATTTCCTGATCTAGGGATAATTTGCTATTTACCACTGATCCTAGATATGTAAAATGGTCTACTATCTCTAGTTCGGCGTCGTCAATAAAGATTGATGGTACCTCATGTGCACCTTGTGACATAATCTGTGTCTTCTTTTTGCTAATTGTTAAACCAAATTCAGAACAAGCATTGGAGAATGCAGATAGTAGACATTGCAATTCTTCCTCAGAGTGGGTCGTAACTGCAGCATCATCTGCAAAAAGCAACTCTCTGATCAGTACCCTCCTAATTTTGGTCTTAGCCTTCAATCTCTGAGCATTGTAGAGGCCGCCATCTGAGCGTGAGTGAATGTATATACCACCATCCTGATCACGAAATGCATATTTCAGTAGAAGTGAAAAGTATATTCCAAAGAGGGTGGGAGCTAGTACACAACCTTGCTTAACTCCACTCTTGATTTCAAATTCTTCAGAAGTTGCACCATCAAACTTGATTATACCCTTCATGCCTGTGTGGAACGATTCCACAATGGACAGAAGAGTTGGTGGGCAGCCAATCTTCTTTAGTGCCTTGAACAGACCCTCACGACTGACCAAATCAAATGCCTTTGTGAGGTCGATGAAGGCAATAAACAGTGGTTGATTCTGTTCACGGCATTTTTCTTGCATTTGTCGCAATGAGAATATCATATCAGTGGTAGACCGGTTCTGTCGAAAGCCACACGGTGATTCGGGGTAGACTTGATCTCCTAGGACTTGAAGTCTGCGCAGAACAATTCTGGCAAATACTTTTCCAACAATACACGAAGTGAGATACCCCTATAGTTGTTGCAGTCGCTCCGATCGCCCTTGTTCTTGTACAGTGTTATGATGCTTGAATCTTTGAAATCCTGTGGGACTTGTCCTTCACGCCAGTATAGCTCTATTAGCTTGGTGGATCTGTAGAGTGAGTGTGTCTTGCCCACTCCACAAATGATAAATTTTCTCTTTACTTTTTTTTTTTTTTTTTAGAATATATATATATATATATATATATATATATATATAATATATATATATATATATATATATATATATATATATTATATATATATTATCTATATAGGATACCTATAGGTGTCAGGTCTTAGTCAGATATGACTGAGCTACCGTATAACAGTAGACGGTACTACCTGGTTTCTGTTAGCGCTGAATGTTGGGCGGCGCTTACCAAACCCGACACCCCACATTGTGCCAACGGCCTTCGGGCGGAAGAGCGCAATTGGGAGGGTACAAGCCTTACCCTGGTGCGAGGAAATGCAAGCTAAAGACAAAATGTCATGGCAGGGCAGACCAGGCCCTAAGCCTTGGTTGGCGACTGGTCTAGGATCGAAGCTCCGACAGGCGGACAGTTAGAGCATTGTTTGCTGATCCGGCAGCTTCTGCAGCTTGTCTTGTTTCCAGATGTAGGGGTGTTACCTTTCCTCTGGAGTAAACTAGGCAGGCCGAGAGAGGGATCATGCTGCATGGGCAACACATGATCTCTATATTTTAGCCCAGGCATTGTGCTATGGAGAGGCAATAACTCCATCCCTGGTCTTAACTGGTCTCGGAATCAAAGCGAGAGGCAACTGTTACGGGTTATAAGTCCTTGTCAGTTGGCGTAGACATGGGGCGCCGCGCGTTGCCTCTGACGGTGGGAGACACCTATAGGTGTCACTGATCAGCTACCGCCCGCCTCAAGCTGGGCAGCCCCCAGCCAATTGGGTGCTGATCCGCCACAGCCTGCCTGCTTCAATGGGTGCTTGGGGCTAGGACAAAATCTGATCACAGGCTGTAAAACCAATGCACCAGGTACAAACAAAAATAAAAATAGAAACCTCAAGCTACGGCTTGCAACCTGGAACGTGAGAACCATGTGTCCAGGATTTTCCACTGACTTGACTAATATTGACGATGTGAGAAAAACGGCTGTGATTGATGCCGAACTCAATCGTCTAAACATTGATATTGCTGGCCTGCAGGAGACTCGCCTCGCTGAGGAAGGGTCACTCAGGGAAAACAACTACACCTTTTTCTGGAAGGGTAGAGGGCAGGCAGAAAAAAGGCAACAAAAAAGGCAACAACGGTGTGGCAACACCGCTAAAATAAAAGCGGTGTTGCAAAAAAGGCAACACGGATATATATATCATCAGCATCATCATCATCATCATCATCATCATCATCATCTTCCACTTCTGCCCTCAAGCGTCGTGGGGAGGAATAATTTGCGTTCCATGTGGTATATATATACCACCCCCACCCAACCCCATCCCGCCCCCCCCCCCCCCCAAAAAAAATAATTTAAAAATTAAAAAATAATGTAAGGTCTTCGTTTGAAGCCCACTCTTCAATACCCCAAAACACGTGGTCACATGAACGTATCATACTTCCAGAGAATTTCGAACTCAAGAGTACCGAGCCGTCGGCCGAGTGCACCAAGTCGGTGTTTGTGTAAGGTATATCCTTCAAACCGGTAGCGCACTGTGTGCGTCTGGAGGCAGTAGACAGGTGACGTACAGGTAATTTGATCTGCAATAGGTCGTGCAAACAGGTGCAGGGGTGTGCTGACACTGGAACGTGACTAACTCAGAAATGAGATATATATAATTATGGTACTTATCGAGTAGGACGGAATGGCATAGTGGTTGTGCGTCCGCCCTTAACTAGACAAGGGTCAGGGCTGGGTCTAGCTGTGTACTATTGGACCACAAAAATGTCAATTGGAGAGCCCTTTGAGCCACTAAGACAGTTCATAAATAAACCGCACTTATATTGTTTGCACTCATAGAAGGAGAAGTCAGTAGAGACTAGAGGACTTCTTCTTCTTCTTCAGCGTTCTGAGCCATTGAGGTTCTTTGCTGCAGATACTATCCGTCTCCATTCGTCTGTCTGGTTGACCTTCTCTTGCCAGCCGTTGATTCCAAGTGCTTGTAGGTCTGTGTATATATATTATCTCTCCACCGTCTTCTTGGTCTACCTCGGGGTCAGTCCAAATTCGAGGCTTATGTATCTGTTTCGTAACAAAATAGTTTTTACAAAGGTGGGGATGTTAACCCCACGCTTCAACCCCCAACCTGGAGGACCAGAGTGTTTCTCTTTGTCTGTTCTCTACCCTTTGACCTGTCCGGCTTGGGAGGCCCTGCTGGTAGCTACGCTACCGCAGGCATAGCTCTCGGGGTCATTGAGAAACTCAAGCTCCCCCACCACGACAAGGTGGAAACACCATCGGGGGAGAGGGACTAGAGGACACACTAAATAATATAAAAATATTAATCTATAGGTACCGACCGGGATTCGAACCTGTCACCTTCAGATGACGACAGTGCTTCGCTGCAAGGACAGCGTACTTCGACGCATGACCAACTAGACAGAGGAGGGGTGTCTAATAGGTCATATGACTAAGTACACTTGCTCCTGCAGCGAGGGGCTGTCGTCATTTGGCGGTGACAGGTTCAAATCCCGCTCGGAGAACAATCGGTAACTAGATTTTAATTTTTATATTTTCTAGTGCGTCCTCCAGTCTCTATTTCCTGTTTCTCACTTCTATGAGCACCAAGCAATACATGAGTGTTTATTTATGGACTGTATCGGACAATAAACAGGATGTTATTCATGGTTACAAGTTAGTTGCATATCCTTTACTGGACGTCGCAGTCAACCTCAGAATATTTGGCTGGTTTATGCTGTCTTTGCATGTTGGCGTTCAGTAGATTGCCATTGCGTTCTGACTTCCGGACTCTTACCATTGTATGAATACCAACGCAATGCGGTCTGCTAGCAAATCGCCCGCAGCTGTGTTTCGATGTACACTTGGAGGTTCCAAGTGCATATTGTACTGAACAACCCAAAGAGTAGGCTGTAATTGTGGCAGACCTGGCATATTAGAAATAAGTCAGAAAACTACTCAGAATAGGAGAGCTGTGGTAGAAGCAGTGACTAGCGCACCCCGTGGTGACTTCTTCAATCGAGGAAGAGTTTTTGCTTTTTTACAATTGACTTAGGCTTCCAGATCGACCCAGTCTAAAGTGGTACAAAAATGTTCATGGGAATTAAAACCGACCCGGCGTGATATTGGCAAGGTCACCCCACCATCTGCCCATTGGTCTATACAAATATTGTGCTAGCACCGTATACCTAATGTACATTAAGGTGCGTTGTGTCCTTGGACTTTACTTTGCCTTGTTTTGTGAACAACGTTCCTATTTGCTGTAGTAAGAAAACTGATTTACTGGTTCATGCTGGTTCACAGCCTTCAATTCTACATATTCAATCGTTTCATCACTGGAGAGACAGGGCCAACATAAGTATCAACGGAGATGAACAGATCGATAGACTAGCTGATGGCCTCCTTTGGGCAGCGAGCTAGCGTATGACAAGACTGGGGTGGTGAAGGCTCTCTACGTCGGGAGGAAAGTCCGGGTGCAGTTTGATTCAACGGGAGTGGAGCGGTGGTCTTGGGGACAACTCTTAACTCTTATCGGAATACCGACGATATTCTTTTATATATTGTTTCTTTTCGTCGATTTGTACTTCAAGTAGACCATGCTGCACTGATTTTTTGCGTGTGAGTTAGTTTTCCTCGTTCTTAGGCGTACCCTATTCGACTTCATAGGTGCTTTGTATTTACGTCCCTCAAGTCAAGGACCAAGAGTCAACAGTTTGTCAAACCGAGCGGGTGCAGGGGTTGAAAACCTGCTATCCTCCCTTCAGCACACAGGAAAGTTTAGAGCGAATGCTCTAATCCATCTCGGCCCAGGCTGACCTGATGCGGACGTTCAATCAGTCTGCCACTGGGCCGCTCTCACGGCATTCTTTTTGTGACTACTGACGACGAGGACGGAGCACCTGGTGGAAATGTCGCGAGTTCTAATGTTGATTGTTGATTTCATATGTCATATTAATGAGCTCTTGAACCCGATCACTGCTATGGTAACAAAACACTAGCATCATGCACTATGGTAGCCTTTTCCAAGTCTAATCTGTAAAATAAATATTGAGTGCAGTTGTCACGTGTTACATATGCCCCGCATTTTCGTCTGCATACTGCATACATATTTACAACTACTGCATACATATTTACAACACAGATGTTTGTTTATAGAACTCCCCTCCATAAATTTATTCAGAGTCAGTGTTTATTGCACTCGTTGTATAAACGTCGGAGGTTTAATGGAGTCAATAATCTCATGGCAAATTACAGGTCTGTATGTTTGCCACGGACACTCCGAAACATATATCCACGGATCGGGCAGCTTAGCCAGAGGTTGGCAAGTGGAATCTGGAGTGTCCACTTTTGGGTGGGTACATAAATCACTTTATTATCAACGACTATTTGTGAAAGCCTGTCCGGTATTATTGCAGACTTTCGGTTTGCTATTGAATTATTGTTCCGTTAAAAAACAAAAAATATGGCTGTGGAAATTATGAGTTCAGCCATTGTCGTCCATTGGGACTTCTTTGTAAAGGTGTCTGTATACGACTTCTTTGAGGTGTACTTTTGTGGTAAGTTGTTCTATGTGTCACTTCTTGGGAGTATGTAGTCATTTTCTTTGAACATATTATATTCTCTACGTTACTTCTTTGTAGACAGTTCTGTATGTCACGTGTTGTAGAGAGTTTCTGTATGTTACTTATTTGTAGAGGTTTCCGTACGTCACGTCTTTGTAGAGAAGTGTCTTTTCACTTCTCTGTAGACAGTTCTGTATGTCACTTCTTTGTAGACAGTTCTGCATGTTACTTATTTTTGGCCATTGTTTGAATATAATGCTAGACACAGTAAACGATTAAATATACTACACATTCCGAAGACTAGGATAGACTTATACAAAACAAGCTTAACGTACTCTGCAGCTCAGCTGTGGAACAATCTTCCACATGAAATAAAAGACATCACCAATCCCTATACATATAATCGCAAATTACTTGAACATTATCTCAGTACGGATTACCTTCCTCTTTAATAATAGAAGTAATAATAATAATAAAACCCTAGTATGACAGCCAGTCCCCTTTTGGTAGGCCAGTATATGCCACATAGCTAATAACAAGTGTCACACCAGTTATTACTATTACTGAGTCGTGTAGTATTGATTTTTAATTTTTCCACATGCCTTTATAATGCATATCTTTTATATTATTGCTGTTTTCAGTTAGCCTTGAATGATGTGTGAATGGTATAATGTATGAAAGAGAGTGATAAAAGGGCAGAATGTTAGACGGGCCTGCGTGCCTAATTCTTAACCCTTTCAAAATAAAGTTTTGTTGTTGTTGTTGTTGTTATTTGAACAGAGTTATGTATGTTGCTTCGTTGTAGAGGTGTCTGTATGTCACGTCTTTGTAGAGAATAAATACACACGTATTGTTTGGCGTTCATAGAAGTAGAGTAAAGAACTAGAGACTTCGTCACATGACCAACTAGACACCTCTATAAAGGTGTCTTCGTTAGCCAGGCTTATCATACACATGAACCCAAAACTATGGAATACGGACAGAATACGTATCTAACCATTGAGATAGCACCATATGTCTCAGAATTTTATATTAAGCCAGCATATGTCAAATAACAAACACATCTTGCCATAATGTTGTGTCCAGTTTATTAACGAACATTTGTATAAGAGAAATGATTGGTTGGTTCCAATGTTGTACACGTATTACACATAAATATCGATTGGGAAACCCTCTGAGGTCATCACGACAATAAATAAATAAAAACACACGTATTGTTTGGCGCTCATAGAAGTTGGGGAAATAATTGGAGACTAGAGGAAGAACACACAACATAAAAATTGAAAACCATAGTTACCAACCGGGATTCGAATGGGGCAGCGCCTCGCTACAGGAACAAGTGTACCTTGCCGCATTGTCTAATAGACACCCCTTAACAAGTTGTCTTCATTAGCCAGGTCTGTCATCCATCGGGACCCACAAATATGGAATATGGATAGAGTTCCTATCTACCGTCTTTGTTGAGAGTTGTTGTATGTGGCGTCTGTGCATACTTTTGTATGTTACTTCTTTGTAGACAGCTCTGTATGTCTCTTCTTTGTAGAGAGTTCTGTATGCCATTATTTGTAGAGAGTTCTGTATGTCACTTCTTTTTAAAGAGATCTGTATGTCACTTCCTTTGTAGAGAGTTCTGTTTGGCACGTCTCTGTGGAGAGTTCTGCATGTGAAGTCTTTGTGGAGAGGTATTATGTCACTTCTTAGTAGAGCGTTGTGTATGCCTCTTCTTTGTAGAGAGTTCTGTATGTGACTTCTTTGTGGTGAGCTCTGTATGTCACTTCTTTGTGGAGAGCTCTGTATGTGACTTCTTTGTGGTGAGCTCTGTATGTCACTTCTTTGTGGATAGCTCTGTATGTCACTTCTTTGTGGTGAGCTGTGTATGTCACTTCTTTGTGGATAGCTCTGTATGTCACTTCTTTGTGGTGAGCTCTGTATGTCACTTCTTTGTGGTGAGCTGTGTATGTCACTTCTTTGTGGATAGCTCTGTATGTCACTTCTTTGTGGATAGCTCTGTATGTGACTTCTTTGTGGTGAGCTCTGTATGTCACTTCTTTGTGGATAGCTCTGTATGTGACTTCTTTGTGGATAGCTCTGTATGTGACTTCTTTGTGGATAGCTCTGTATGTGACTTCTTTGTGGATAGCTCTGTATGTCACTTCTTTGTGGATAGCTCTGTATGTGACTTCTTTGTGGATAGCTCTGTATGTCAATTCTTTGTGGATAGCTCTGTATGTGACTTCTTTGTGGTGAGCTCTGTATGTCACTTCTTTGTGGATAGCTCTGTATGTCACTTCTTTGTGGTGAGCTCTGTATGTTCACTTCTTTGTGATAGCTCTGTATGTCACTTCTTTGTGGATAGCTCTGTATGTGACTTCTTTGTGGAGAGCTCTGTATGTCACTTCTTTGTGGATAGCTCTGTATGTGACTTCTTTGTGGTGAGCTCTGTATGTGACTTCTTTGTGGATAGCTCTGTATGTGACTTCTTTGTGGTGAGCTCTGTATGTCACTTCTTTGTGGAGAGCTCTGTATGTGACTTCTTTGTGGATAGTCTCTGTATGTCACTTCTTTGTGGATAGCTTCTGTATGTCACTTCTTTGTGGAGAGCTCTGTATGTCACTTCTTTGTGGATAGTTTCTGTATGTCACTTCTTTGTGGAGAGCTCTGTATGTCACTTCATTGTGGATAGCTCTGTATGTCACTTCTTTGTGGAGAGTTCTGTATGTCACTTCTTGTGGAGAGCTCTGTATGTTACTTCTTTGTGGGGAGTTCTGTGTGTCCTTTCGCTTTAGAGAGTTATGTATGTTCTTTCGTATTAGAGACTTCTGTGTGTCCGTTCTTTGTAGAGAGTTATGTATGTCCTTTCTTTTAGAGAGTTCTGTTTGTCCTTTCTTTGTACAGAGTTCTTTATGTAATTTCATTGAAGACAATTCTGTGTCTCTTCTTTGTTTGCGATTGTGTGTGTGACTTTCTTGGCGAGATGGACAACACGCTGGACAGAACCTCTTACTCAAGGGGTTCAGTCAGGGCCACCCAGCCAAAACTGCGTACCTACAAATTTTGTGGGAGGTAAAGGCAGCGTTGTGATACTGACCACATCGCCCACCGTGTGGGGATGGGTGTACTTAAATACGGGTCTAGCACCATATACTACAGCAGGGTGTGGGGCAGGCTCGTGTACAGTTGTTAATGTTGTTGACACTGCGCTTAGTTCTTCTACCTGACGACTAGGGGCTCATGTGTTCGAATCCTCATTGAGTTGAGAATATGTGTAAAGAAAAATAACCTGGGCTCTCAGGCGGACTCAGCTAAATCAGGTACCAACCACTTTCCTGAGAAGTAAAGGTGTCCTGGGTGATACTGACCGCATCACTCATCGAATGTTGACTTGTCCATAAAATTTGGGGACACCGTCATATACTCTATACGCCTCTAGTCATGAAAAAGCGATCTTTTACTTTACCTTTTTACCACGATATATATATTTAAAAAAAAAAACAAGGACGTGGAAAGGACTCCTAATTGTGTACATGCAAATCTCACAAACACGGTGAAGAGATCCATCTCAATGATGAATTTCGCGTTACTGTGACCCCAACGGCCAACCATAAAACTTAACTTCTACTTTAGGTATGTACGCTTAGAAGCATGGGAATTTATACCTGCAACAAATGCCTTGCCCAAGTGACTTCGTTAAATGACTTAACTACATGGCTTAGCGCAGATATGTCGCAGATATTAGCCCGCCTTTTAACAACCAAGAACCTACGGTTGATCCTTTTGGTCGTCACTAATCGTCTTGAGCATATTTACAACGTACGTTAACTGTAGCATAAACACAAGGCGATCTTTGGGTGTCGTCACAAGACCTTCTCCCTCTGAGAAACGCAATGGGACAGACGTGTGCACACGAAATACATTGGGTAGCAGAATATCTTCGGATTAAAAAAGCCGGATTCGTAGATACAATCTGACGTTAGAGTTGTATCGCAGTGGGCTTACCCGGAGTCTAGTGCACCTATATATCATTGTCTCTGCTTCCCACAGCAAATCACAACTTAGGAAGGATACAATAGTTGTCAATATTTCAAATTTCAAGTTATTATTATTTCAAGAAATCCATTATAACAGTATTCAGTGAGCATGTCTGAATCTAATTCTGTGTTTACAATTACCCCCGAGGCAGAAGACAGGTCTTGAACGCCGTCATATCCTCCATCTCCTCGAACGGGCATTCTGAAGCCACTGCAGTCTCCAAATGGAAAAGTCAATGGGAATCCTAACTGGAAACAGCCTTTGGAAAACGGGAATTCACCAGCCGAAGAGAAGTACATGGCCAAGAAGCAAGTCCGCCACAGTATTGTGTCTGTTGATTACTTCTGTGGATTTATCTCGACTGAACAGTTTCACACCATTTCTGGCAGGCAAAGGTAAGACTGTGGATTTATGTGTGTGTATTGTAGTTAACGGTTTTCTCCAGTTCTGCTCTATGGAAGTGAATCATGGAAGCGAATGAACAAATTAAAAAGAGCTTGGAAGTTACCAACAGAGATGCGGTTCCTGAGACGATGGTTTGCGAATTCCTTGGACTGACAGTGTAAACTAACAACGATCGCCTGGAAGAGCCTAATGAAAGGCAGAAATTTTAAAGAAAGAGAAAATATCGTGATGACTTTAAAGATCAGTGGAAAGAAAGAGGCAAAGGGCAGACCGAGGGACGTAATACTGGATGGACTGATTCGTGCTGTGGAAGAATAACAGCAACAGATTCGATCCAGAACAACAAGGACCGAGATTTGTGGAGAGACATGAACTCCTACACAACATGGCGGAGCAACATGATGATAATAAAATTGCTTCTGTTGTGACATAAGTATGACGTATGTGGAGGGTTTAAAATTGTCAATTTATAACAATAATTGTTTTTCTTGTTAATATTATTCTTACTATTACAACTACAGCTGCTTCGGTTTCTTCTACTACTATTGCTACTACAACTACTGCTGCTAATACTGATTCTGCTACAGTTACAACTACTACTACTACTAATACTACTACTACTACTGTTATTACCACTACTACTACCACTACTACTACCACTACTACTTCTGTTGCTGCTGCTGCTGCTGCTTCTGCTGCTGCTGCTGCTACAACTACTACTATTACTACTACTCTACTACTACTTTAAATTTTATAATTAAACATGTTTTTCCGAAACAGATATATTTTTTATCATATACATTAAATCCTCATTACTTATCTCAGTAAAGTTTACTGCTTAAAACACAATTAGCACCTCTTGCGGCTCTGAAAGATGCAAGCAGAAGTTACTCTCATCTGAGCGGGTCTCGCGGCAGCATAGTATCTAGCACGCATACCAATCGGACCAGTGGTTCCAAGTTCGAATATCATCTAGCGGCATGTTAAAGAAAAACATGGACTCCCAGGTCGACCCTGATTAAAATTGGGTACCAGGAAATGTTGGGGGAAGTAAAGGCTATCGCTGTGATGTTGTTGGGAAGTAAAGGGAATATAGTTGTGATGTTGTCGGGGATTAAAGGATATCGTTGTGATGTTGTGAGGAGTAAAGGATATAGTTGTGATGTTGTGGGGAGTAAAGGATATCGTTTGTGATGTGGGGATTAAAGGATATCGTTGTGATGTTGTGGGGGAGTAAAGGATATCGTGATGCTCACACACACACACACACACACACACACACACACACCACACACACACACACAACAGTGCCAGTTAGTGTGCTAATCGTGTAGATCTAGCACCATATATTTCATCGACCTGAAGGCGTGAACACGAGCCTTACACACTGACAGTTGCACATGCATTCTTACAACATTTAGTAATTCTACTGTTGTTTTATGTTTTAATCTAATGTTCATTTATTTCTTTGTTCATTGATTGATGCATTAATTCATCCATTCGCTCATTTTCTTATTCTTTACATAAGGACACGGTTACACCCATTAATTAAAACTATAATGACTGTTCATCAAATTTTCATCCCTGCTCTCATCTACTGCCATCATCTGCCAACATTACCTCCCGGTGTAGTCGAGGCGGGTTTTGAGCCTGAGGAGTTAAGACCGCCTGCTAGTGCAGTCGCCGTGAACTGTGCAGGTTTGGGTTTCTCTTTTTACCCCGTACACTTTTACCGTGGATTCGAACTCGGGTCTCCCGAAGGAGATCCCGGCATTCTTAGCCACTAGGCTAGCACGTATATCCCTGCAACTGTCATAATTTGTCACCAGGGGGTGATGTGATATTATCTACTTGCACACACACACACACACACACACACACACACACACACACACACTCGTGTGTGTGTGTGGGGGGGGGGTAGTGTGTAAAGCATTTGCCCATACTGTAGTTGTGTGTGTGTAAAGTATTCAACATTTGCTTACACAGTAGCTGTGTGTATGTGTCTGTGTCTCTGTGTGTTTGAGTGTGTTTAAATTGTTCAGCACTTGCCCCCCGCCTCAAGCTGTATTCCGACAAGACTAGGACACCACCTACTTACCGCAGCATATTTTACTTGGAGTTCTGAGGACAGACACGCTTTAGCGACAACCACCCGAAATAATCAGCGTGAAATCACCTCACTCTTGGCGATAACATCAACACATCAGAGGGAGAGGGTCGCACAGAGAATGAACGAACAAACCCACTTTAATTTTACCGATTCCCCATCCTGTTTGATATCTGTTTCCATTCTGCTATTAAATGCTTTAAAAAGACAATTAAAGGACACTTTGCAAGCCGTATGGTGTTGTACCTATATGTTTGTAGACCAGTCCGTCCTTGGTGGGTTGTATGGGTGGTAATACGCAGGTAATAACAGCTGATGGCAGAAGTGAAACGGAAATCAAAAAGAGAATAGGAATGGCCAAAAATGCTTTCAACGGCATGAAGTCAGCATTAACATCTAGAGAGATTAATAACGCAATAAACAAGAGAATTGTCAGATGCTACGTATATTCAACGCTACTGTATGGCGCGGAAGCCTGGACATTGAACAAGCAACTGGAAAGTCGCATAGAAGCCCTGGAGATGTGAATATACAGACGAATATGTCGTATTTCATGGAAACAAATTCAATCAAATGCAGAGGTCCTAGAAAAACTGGGAATGAAGAGAGAGTTGATGAAAGAAATATAGAGGAGACAAGTGAAATATTTTGGCCACGTTAAAAGACATGATACTCTTATAAATACCATACTGGAGGGCAAGGTTGAGGGCAAACGAGCAAAAGGTAGACAACGATACAAGTGGGAGTATAACATCAAGAGATGGACGAACATCAGCCTGACAGAATGTACAGTCAAGACGAGAGACAGTCAGTGTTGGAGATCCATTGCAGCCAACCTTCATTGCGGAGACGGCACCTGATTGATTGATTGATTGATTGATTGATTGATTGATTGGTGGATTGATTGATTGAATACGCAGGCCGACTTTACTTCCTAAGACATTTCTTGACACCCATTTTAAACTAGCCCGAAATGCGAGCCCCGGTCAAATTAAAAAAAATTACATTTCGCCCTGATACGAATCGAACTCAAGACCACCGGGGGCCGTCAGGCGAGTGTTTGGCCATTGAACTAGAGTCTCCATATGCCTGTGCGTGTCCAATGTAGGACAATCTTGTGACTTCAACAAGTATGCCTCCTTTTACCATGATATTCATTGTCGGCTTATGATTTGCATTGCTGATTACCAGTTGTCGTTCTTTGAATCTTAAGTACAACCCTTACTCTGCACTGTGTCTCATTGTTCGGCCCACAAAGTCCGGTAGCTACTGTTCTCTGTCTGCCAATGACACTTTTTGTTCTGCATTTCACAGGCTGTTTATTATTCTCATAATGCGCTGTCGACAGCATTTGTAAGCTTGTTTATTATTCTTTCGTTGATGTGTATGTAGTCCAGGCATGTCCCTAAATTGTTTAATATTAGTTTTGTTTGTCGTGTATAAGTTGTAGATGTGTGGTAATCTCGTTCATTCTTGTTTACCTTTCTCTCTCTCTCTCTCTCTCTCTCTCTCTCTCTCTCTCTCTCTCTCTCTCTCTCTCTCTCTCTCTCTGACTATCTCACGTTTTTTCCCTCTCTATATCTATCTCCCTTTCACTTTCTTACACTCTTCTATCTGTCTGTCTGTCTCTCTCTCTGTCTCTTTAACTCTCTCTATCTGTCTATCTCACTCTCTCTGTTGAACTCTCTCTATCTCTCTATCTTTATATATCCGTCTCTAACCCTCTTTATCTCTCTATCTCTCTACATCTTTCAGTTTACTATTATATTCACCGTCGGCTTATGATATGCATTGCTGATTGCCATAGTTTGTCTTTTGTTAGTGAGTTTGTGGTTGTGAGTGGGTATACTTGTAAGCGAGGGAGTCTGTATTTGTGTGTTATTGGGTGGGTGCATAGCTGTGAGAGTTTGTGTAAATGATGTAAGCATGTATGTAGGCATGTAAATATGTGTTTATGCATGTGCGTGTATGTGTGTGTCTGGCTATCTGTCTGTCTCATAACATTGTAATATGCATTGCTTATGCTCCAACTTTCATTTGACAATGTTTTTTTTTTCTTCATGTGAATGTAACATACGCAATAGATCATTGTTGTACAAAAGATAAGTGGTTGGAAGAGCCGAATGTAAGACGGGCCTGTGTGCCTAATTGTTGACCTTTTGAAAATAAAGTTCGTTCGTTCGTTCGTTCGTTCTAACTCTCTAACTCTGTGTCTGCATGTCTGTCTATCCGTCCTGCCCGCTTATCTGCCTATCTGTCTGTCTATCTTTCTATTTTCTAGTAAGTATCCACAGACAAGGTGTCTCCGAGGCGAAGTGGTCAAGCCGTCTGAATCATGCTCCGAAGGCTGTTGGTTCGATTCCGGGCAGCGTCCTTCGGTTCATGAGTGCATTTTTTCGGAAACTCCTAAGGGTCGTCGTTGCAGCTTCGGAGTTCGTGCTTTGTGCGACGCTATGGACTGAGCCATATGGAATAAAAACCTGGTACAGTGAAGTCGACCCTGTCGATTTTTAAGCGACATTTTTAAGGTAGAGACGTAGCCGAAAAGATAAGAGAGCTCACTTTAACCCCGACACCGGTATTAAGTTGGAAGTAAACATTAACGTCTCGTTCAGACACAATAACAAACTAATGAACGTAAAATTGGCTAAAACATCAACCTGGGGGTTGATGGCAATGTCGTGCAACAGACATACAACATAAGCAAACAAATACTGGCCTCCTCCGCGACGTCTGTGTTGACAAACAACATGAGCTAACAAAGTCTGGCCTCCTCCGCGACGTTGTGTTGACAAACAACATGAGCTAACAAAGTCTGGCCTCCTCCGCGACGTTGTGTTGACAAACAACATGAGCTAACAAAATCTGGCCTCCTCCGCGACGTTGTGTAACATACATGAAACCGTTGTTGAGGAACTTCTGTGACTCCATGTTGAATGTTTCCTTGTCCACCTCAAACAGTATCCGGGATGTATATCTCAGTACACTAACAGGTCTATATGTCAGCAAACAATAACATTCGGGTGTTTAGTGTAATAACATTTGATGGTTACAGTCACTGGGGATGTATCATGGCTGATGTCACTACATGTGATGGTTACAGTCACTGAGCATGTATCCTGTATGGCTGATGTCACTACATGTGATGGTTACACTGGGGATGTATCCTGTATGGCTGATGTCACTACATGTGATGGTTACACTGGGGATGTATCCTGTATGGCTGATGTCACTACCTGTGATGGTTACACTGGGGATGTATCATGGCTGATGTCACTACATGTGATGGTTACACTGGGGATGTATCCTGTATGGCTGATGTCACTACATGTGATGGTTACACTGGGGATGTATCATGGCTGATGTCACTACATTGATGGTTACACTGGGGATGTATCCTGTATGGCTGATGTCACTACATGTGATGGTTACACTGGGGATGTATCATGGCTGATGTCACTACATGTGATGGTTACACTGGGGATGTATCCTGTATGGCTGATGTCACTACATGTGATGGTTACACTGGGGATGTATCATGGCTGATGTCACTACATGTGATGGTTACACTGGGGATGTATCATGGCTGATGTCACTACATGTGATGGTTACACTGGGGATGTATCATGGCTGATGTCACTACATGTGATGGTTACACTGGGGATGTATCATGGCTGATGTCACTACATGTGATGGTTACACTGGGGATGTATCATGGCTGATGTCACTACATGTGATGGTTACACAGGGGATGTATCCTGATATGGCTGATGTCACTACATGTGATGGTTACACTGGGGATGTATCATGGCTGATGTCACTACATGTGATGGTTACACTGGGGATGTATCATGGCTGATGTCACTACATGTGATGGTTACACTGGGATGTATCATGGCTGATTGTCACTACATGTGATGGTTACACTGGGGATGTATCATGGCTGATGTCACTACATGTGATGGTTACACTGGGGATGTATCATGGCTGATGTCACTACATGTGATGGTTACACTGGGGATGTATCCTGTATGGCTGATGTCACTACATGTGATGGTTACACTGGGGATGTATCATGGCTGATGTCACTACATGTGATGGTTACACTGGGGATGTATCATGGCTGATGTCACTACATGTGATGGTTACACTGGGGATGTATCATGGCTGATGTCACTACATGTGATGTTACACTGGGGATGTATCATGGCTGATGTCACTACATGTGATGGTTACACTGGGATGTATCATGGCTGATGTCACTACATGTGATGGTTACACTGGGGATGTATCATGGCTGATGTCACTACATGTGATGGTTACACTGGGGATGTATCATGGCTGATGTCACTACATGTGATGGTTACACTGGGGATGTATCATGGCTGATGTCATTACATGTGATGGTTACACTGGGGATGTATCATGGCTGATGTCACTACATGTGATGGTTACACTGGGGATGTATCATGGCTGATGTCACTACATGTGATGGTTACACTGGGGATGTATCATGGCTGATGTCACTACATGTGATGGTTACACTGGGGATGTATCATGGCTGATGTCACTACATGTGATGGTTACACTGGGGATGTATCATGGCTGATGTCACTACATGTGATGGTTACACTGGGGATGTATCATGGCTGATGTCACTACATGTGATGGTTACACTGGGGATGTATCATGGCTGATGTCACTACATGTGATGGTTACAACTGGGGATGTATCATGGCTGATGTCACTACATGTGATGGTTACACTGGGGATGTATCATGGCTGATGTCACTACATGTGATGGTTACACTGGGGATGTATCATGGCCGATGTCACTACATGTGATGGTTACACTGGGGATGTATCATGGCCGATGTCACTACATGTGATGGTTACACTGGGGATGTATCATGGCCGATGTCACTACATGTGATGGTTACACTGGGGATGTATCATGGCCGATGTCACTACATGTGATGGTTACACTGGGGATGTATCATGGCCGATGTCACTACATGTGATGGTTACACTGGGGATGTATCATGGCTGATGTCACTACATGTGATGGTTACACTGGGGATGTATCATGGCTGATGTCACTACATGTGATGGTTACACTGGGGATGTATCATGGCTGATGTCACTACATGTGATGGTTACACTGGGATGTATCATGGCTGATGTCACTACATGTGATGGTTACACTGGGATGTATCATGGCTGATGTCACTACATGTGATGGTTACACTGGGGATGTATCATGGCTGATGTCACTACATGTGATGGTTACACTGGGGATGTTCATGGCTGATGTCACTACAATGTGATGGTTACACTGGGGATGTATCATGGCTGATGTCCATACATGTTGATGGTTACACTGGGGATGTATCTGGCTGATGTCACTACATGTGATGGTTACACTGGGGATGTATCATGGCGGATGTCACTACATGTGATGGTTACACTGGGGATGTATCATGGCTGATGTCACTACCATGTGATGGTTACTACTGGGGATGTATCATGGCCGATGTCACTACATGTGATGTTACACTGGGGATGTATCATGGCTGATGTCACTACATGTGTAGGGTTACACTGGGGATGTATCATGGCTGATGTCAACTACATGTGATGGTTTACACTGGGGGATTATCATGGCCGAGTCACTACATGTGATGGTTACACTGGGGATGTATCATGGCTGATTGTCACTAATGTGATGGTTACACTGGGGATGTATCATGGCTGAATGTCACTACATGTGATGGTTACACTGGGGATGTATCATGGTGGATGTCACTACATGTGATGGTTACACTGGGATGTATCATGCTAGTGTCACTACTGTGATGGTACACTTGGGGATGTATCATGGCTGATGTCACTAGCATGTGATAGGGTTACACTGGGGATGTATCATGGCTGGATGTCACTGTCATGTGATGGTGGTTACACTGGGGATGTATCATGGCTGATGTCACTGCATGTGATGGTTACACTGGGGGATGTATCATGGCTGAGGTCACTACATGTGATGGTTACACTGGGATGTATCATGGCTGATGTCACGTACATGTGATGGTTACACTGGGGGGATGTATCATGGCTGATGTCACTACATGTGATGGTTACACTGGGGATGTATCATGGCTGATGTCACTACATGTGATGGTTACACTGGGATGTATCATGGCTGATGTCACTACATTTGATGGTTACACTGGGGGATGTATCATGGCGTGATTCCACTACATGTGATGGTTACACTGGGGATGTATCATGGCTGATGTCACTACTGTGATGGTTACACTGGGGATGTATCATGGCTGATGTCACTACATGTGATGGTTACACTGGGGATGTATCATGCTGATGTCACTACATGTGATGGTTACACTGGGGATGTATCATTGCTGATGTCACTACATGTGATGGTACACTTGGGATGTATCATGGCTGATGTCACTACATGTGATGGTTACACTGGGGATGTATCATGGCTGATGTCACTACCTGTGATGGTTACACTGGGATGTATCATGGCTGCTGTCACTACCTGTGATGGTTACACTGGGGATGTATCATGGCTGATGTCACTACCTGTGATGGTTACACTGGGGATGTATCATGGCTGATGTCACTACCTGTGATGGTTACACTGGGATGTATCATGGCTGATGTCACTAATCTGTGATGGTTACACTGAGGATGTATCATGGCTGATGTCACGTACCTGTGATGGTTACACTGGGGATGTATCATGGGCTGATGTCACTACATGTGATGGTTACACTGGGGATGTATCATGGCTGATGTCCTACATGTGATGGTTACACTGGGGATGTATCATGGCTGATGTCACTACATGTGATGGTTACACTGGGGATGTATCATGGCTGATGTCACTACATGTGATGGTTACACTGGGGATGTATCATGGCTGATGTCACTACATGTGATGGTTACACTGGGGATGTATCATGGCTGATGTCACTACATGTGATGGCTACACTGGGGATGTATCATGGCTGATGTCACTACATTTGATGGTTACACTGGGGATGTATCATGGCTGATGTCACTACATGTGATGGTTACACTGGGGATGTATCATGGCTGATGTCACTACATGTGATGGTTACACTGGGGATGTATCCTGGCTGATGTCACTACATGTGATGGTTACACTGGGGATGTATCATGGCTGATGTCACTACATGTGATGGTTACAGTCACTGGGGGTGTATCCTGGCTGATGTCACTACATAGTTTTCGGATAGTGTTTGTGTTTATTTGGCGTTTGTTTGCTTTGAACTCAAGCGTTGTACATACACATGCTACTACTTCTAGGACACTGCTTTCCCTATTACCAGTGTCCCTCGCCATCTGGCGAGCCTACTCCAACTTCAGGGGTACTTGTAATTTACGTCCCCATGTCGAGGGCGAGAATTTAACAGTTTATTCCAATTGACCGGTGTAGAAGATGAACCCATTACCTCAACATCAGCACACCGGATGTTTAAGAGCTAGCGCTCTTATCCATTCGGCCATGCTGACCACCTGTGATATTATCAGCGACAAAGTTTGATAGTGTTTTGTACACTTCATGTTACCTTATCATGTTATCTTACTATGTTACCTGATCATGTTATCTGATCATGTTATCTGATCATGTTATCTCATCATGTTATCTCATCATGTTATCTCATCATGTTATCTCATCATGTTATCTTATCATGTTATCTCATCATGTTATCGTACTATGTTATCTGATCATGTTACCTGATCATGTTATCTCATCATGTTATCTCATCATGTTATCTTATCATGTTATCTCATCATGTTATCTCATCATGTTATCTTATCATGTTATCTCATCATGTTATCTCATCATGTTATCTTATCATGTTATCTCATCATGTTATCTCATCATGTTATCTCATCATGTTATCTCATCATGTTATCTCATCATGTTATCTCATCATGTTATCGTCATCATGTTATCTCATCATGTTTATCATTATCATGTTATCTCATCATGGTTATCTCATCATGTTATCTCATCATGTTATCTCATCATGTTATCTTATCATGTTATCTCATCATGTTATCTCATCATGTTATCTTATCATGTTATCTCATCATGTTATCTCATCATGTTATCTTATCATGTTATCTCATCATGTTATCTCATCATGTTATCTCATCATGTTATATCATCATGTTATCTCATCATGTTATCTTATCATGTTATCTCATCATGTTACCGTACTATGTTATCTGATCATGTTACCTGATCATGTTATCTCATCATGTTATCTCATCATGTTATCTTATCATGTTATCTCATCATGTTATCGTACTATGTTATCTGATCATGTTACCTGATCATGTTATCTGATTATGTTACCTGATCATGTTATCTGATCATGTTATCTGATCATGTTATCTCATCATGTTATCTTATCATGTTATCTCATCATGCTATCTTATCATGGCCCCCCCCCCCCCCCCGTCCGCCTATCCTCGTCTCGTTGTTTGTATAGCCATTTCTACATTCGCCGTGTGTATTTTTGGACTGCCATGCACCCGTAGGTTTTTCATTGCACCGGATTCAACCCATCTGTTTCGGACTCATTCTGCATAACGACAAGCTGCCTGCCGAGAGGTTAGTACACAGCACGAACTCCGTAGCTCTAGCAATGACACACCCCTCCGCCACCCCTGGGGCTCAGGAAAAAGTGCACTCGTGGTCTGACAGACGCAGTTCAAAAACGACCCTACTACCTTCAGAAAGGTTTCCGCATTCGTTTAGAGTTTAGAGACACCCGCTGCTCTATTGTCACTAGATCAGCCTTCTGTGTGTACAGTAAATCGTTTTATTATATTAGTTGTATCATCTATCTTTCTTCTAGTTCTATTAATTCCTCATTTTAAAGATGTAAGATATGAAACACTGATGAGTGGAACTGTGGAACTGGTGAAATGACAACTAAACATTTGTTGCAAGAATGTCCAACATGTGCAGAATATTTAAAAAACATATTTCGGCCTGTACCCTCCATTTGAAGACACAAGCTTAAGTCGATTGCTGCTTTTTTTTTCTTCCATGTATTCAAATTGACATTTGAAGGAGAATGCAAAAGAAGAAGATGAAGAAGAAGAATTTCTTCATTTTTACTTCTGAAACATATATCATTATATCATTATAGAGAATAATTTTGTCAATGGAGAGAAATTAGAAATGACAGGGCTGACGGACGATGGCAACATGTCGGTAGACATTATAAGAAGAACAAACATTACTGTGAGAAACCTAAAGCAATTGAGATCTGTAAGATCGTCAGAGAACCACGAACATGCATATTTCCCTTGGTACCATGCAGGTACGAAACATTGACATTTAACAAATATGCTGATAACCACACATATATCTTTGTGCTGTATAAAACGTTAGTTGTATATTCTTTACAGGACGTCACAGTCACCCCAGCCTTTGTTGTCTGCTTCTGATTTCTTGGCAAGTGTTTGCCATTGCTTTCTAAACGACCGGCACTCATACCATTGTGTGAAAACCAACTCGAGGCGGTCTGCTGGCAAATCACCCGCAGCTGTGTTTCGAACGCGGCATGCTGAATTATGAATTGCGTTCGTAACCCCACCGCCACAGAGCTGTATACGCGTATTAAAATTCGTTGGAAGAAACAGAGGGCAAACAGAACTATCCAACAAGTGTTAAATACTGAAGAAACAGAGGGCAAACAGAACTATCCAACAAGTGTTAAATACTGAAGAAGATTAGTTAGTAAGACAAGTACAGGTTAGGAAAGTGCAATATTTTGGGCATGTAAACAACACAATTAATGTAATGAAAAGCTAGTTATGAAGAGACGCAGTGTACCAGAGACGCCAAGAACAGTAAGAATACGATTTATGTGTACACAGAATGTGATCAATAACTGACGCATGACCGCAACAGAGGTAGAACATCTGCATTATAATGGAGGGAAATGTGGAGAGATCGTTGTAGGGACTGACTTGTGTTGGCAACAATCCACTGATAGACTAATTAGATGAATACTGATCAGTTTCTGTTTCATTCGTCTTCATATTGTGTTTCACTTCCAGAGCCCCTGTTTCCTTGTTTGTTGACAGAATCTCTGTTTCTTTGTGTGTTGACAGAATCTCTGTTTCCTTGTTTGTTGACAGAATCTCTGTTTCTTTGTGTGTTGACAGAATCTCTGTTTCTCTGTGTATTGACAGAATCTCTGTTTCTCTGTATGTTGACTGAATCCCCCCCCCCTTTCTCTCTCTCTCTCTCTCTCTCTCTCTCTCTCTCTCTCTCTCTCTCTCTCTCTCTCTCTCTCTCTGTCTGTCTCTCTCTCTGTCTCTCTCTCTGTTTATTTGGTTGTTGACAATTTCTGTGTCTTTATTTGTTGACAGACAGACAGACAGACAGACAGACAGGGGACAGACAGACAGACAGACAGACAGACAGACAGACAGACAGAACAGACAGACAGACAGACAGACAGACAGACAGACAGACGACAGGTATGTTGATGATGATGACCTGTGATGAATGATGGTGAAGATGATGGTGAAGATTATGGTGAATAGGAGCAAAATATCGAGTGCGGTTGGGGGGGGGGGGTGGAAGAAATATCTTAAGGAAAAATACTCCAAAAAAAAACAACAACATGTTATTGGAAGACAAACCTAAAGGCAGAAGACAGAGAGAAACAAAGAAGACACGAAGATTATCAACACACACACACACAAGATGTTCTCGCGTCTAGACACCTCAGTGACGTGGAAAGGTTGTCTGAGGACACCCAGCAGACACAACCAGGCAGACTGTCAAGCTGACGGACAAGCCTGGATCAGACACAACCAGGCATTGACGTGGACAGAATGACACCCAGCAGACACAACCAGGCAGACTGTCTAGTTAACGGACAAGCCTGGATCAGACACAGTAACGTCGCATCAGGTCGTTTTCTTGTTCTGGCTTTCTTGTCTCTTTAATTTGATTACCTACGTGAATTGTGTTTGCCACGTTCTTGTATCAAGGACGCGACGACATAAAGACTGCATGTAATGGCAGACACAACTTCACGCTTACTGTAATACAGCAACACCTCACAGAAAATAACAAGAGTCGCTTACTGTAATACAGCAACACCTCACAGAAAATAACAAGAGTCGCTTACTGTAATACAGCAACACTCACAGAAAATAACAAGAGTCGCTTACTGTAATACAGCAACACCTCACAGAAAATAACAAGCGTCGCTTACTGTAATACAGCAAAACCTCACAGAAAATAACAAGAGTCGCTTACTGTAATACAGCAACACCTCACAGAAAATAACAAGCGTCGCTAACGGTTTTTGTTCTGTTCGCTAGCTGTGAACTCCAGCGTAATCCATCCACGTGTTACTGTTACTAGTAGCTGCTGCTGTTGGACTGATTTTTGCGTTAGGGTTAGCTTTCCCTATTACAAGTGTCTTTCGCTATCAAGCGAACCCACTTCGACTTCTGAGGTACTTGTAATTTACGTCCTCATGTCAAGGACGAAAAGTCAACATTTAAATCACACTGATCGGTGTATGGACAAGATCAAGTACTTCGCCATCAGCGCACCATCAGTTTAAGAAGGAGCGTTTAATTATTTCTGCCAGTCGTCTCCACTAATGATGTGTATATTAGTAATACTAGCTATTGTAATCACGACATGAGATCAATGGTAATGGGAAACATACCATGGCGAGAGAAGCGGGATTTGAAACGAGAGCAGTGCAAATAAGTCCATTTGTTGACATACAGCTGTGTAGGGTGGCATCGACATAACCCTTTTGGGGAACTAACACATCGACACACGTCGTTTGTGTATTAACGCATCGATACAAGCGATTTGTGAATTAACACACGATACAAGCCGTGTGTAGATTAACCCTTTGTGTCCTGGATTGTTCATTTATTATACATATTTAGGTCTTCTTACAGTGCAATTGTGGTATTTCAATGGCGGAATACCGGGTCTGTCCCAATTTTGTAGTTGTGGGTTCAGGTGGATGATATTCCTGGGTAATGCAGACACTTTCTTTTGGAGTGTCTAATCTGCGTCTGTGGTTTGGGGGAGTGAACGGAGTTTCACAACTCCGATATCCTGGGTTCGAAGTCACACTCAAGCGATTTGGGACCAGATCGCTTTGCGTCGATTTTCACAATAGTGTGACCGTCGACCGTTCAAAACTCAATGGCAACTACTTAATGTAAAATTGTCAAGACAATCACAAAGTTACTGACGAGAATGATTGCGACGTCCTGTTCAGGACATGAAAATAGCTGTTGTGGTTGGCAAAATGTTGCGGTACACTTTTTTCATTCAGAGAGGCGCTAATGTCACTTGATGTGGCGAGTTTGAACCTCATGTGCGTCTACTACAGCTGTCAAATGATATATTGTTTAATGTCCACTAATCTGCCATTCTCTCATCTACTTCACTGAACAATCGTCATTACCAGGGAATGTATTTTCATGCTAGCTATTCCAGGTCTCGCCTGCCACAATTCATAACCGAAGATTCCGCACTAGGCACTATGAGCATTTTCGGGACATATGTTCAGCCATGTAACTATGTCAGGTTACCCAGCATCGAATGTTTAGGCTTTCCCTTGCCTCCCTCCCGTCAACTTCCTTCTTCTCACCGTCTATTCCATTTTCCCTGTGATGGCACAACGTCCGCCCCCTGACTATGGCACATACGGTTCGTTTTTTTCGGTGTCGTCTGTGTAGGTTTATATAAAATGAAAACCAGATTGCTTTCCCTTCTACTTCAGAGGGAGTATATCTGTTGTCTGGCCCTCTAGGATCAAGGCGAAAACTTTAGAGGATCTTCTGACGTTCGCATCTTCAAATACTTCAGCAGCTGTAAACCGAAAAGAGTAGCTAAAAAAGTCACTGCCCAGGCAGTTTCAACATTGTGATAAACTACCCCGAAAGATTATTTTTAGCATATATGATTCTTTTTAAAACACACATTGAATTTTAGCCGGTGCTACAGACTTTATGCAAATCCATGATGGCTGTGGCGATATATCTTAAGGGGGATATTCTTTTTCGAGGGAATTGATCCTTTAGCAAAAACCAAATCATATGACGCTTTGAACGGATGTGGGTTGCCGTTTACTAGGAGCCTATTTTCGCTGCATGCTTTCTTTCCTCCTTTTTTTTCTCGTGATTTCACTGGATTCTTCTAAAGAATCAAATTTTTCAATCTCCACATTATTTATTACTCTTCTTCTTTTTTTTTCTTACGTTTCGCTCGCTTTGAACTCAATCATAGTCCATACTTGTGTCATTATGTCTAGTACACATGGCTGATTTTTGCCTGTGGATTAGCTTGCCTATTACTAGTGTCCCTCGCCATCAGGCGAATCCACTCCGAGTTTATAGTCACTTGTAATTTACTTCCTAAGGTCAAGGGCGAGAAGTCAACAGTTTAGTCCAACTGGCCGGTGTAGGGTTGAACCCGCTATCTCGGCTATGCACACCAGATGTTTAAGAACGAGCGAC
Organism: Cepaea nemoralis; assembly: GCA_014155875.1. Lineage (NCBI taxonomy): Eukaryota > Metazoa > Mollusca > Gastropoda > Stylommatophora > Helicidae > Cepaea > Cepaea nemoralis. The sequence goes on along the minus strand of JACEFZ010010314.1, from coordinate 3,268 downwards.
TTTATCGATTCGGTTTTGCCGACATCCCTTTTCTGATGATTTTCCATGATCTACTTCCACACATCAAAACTAGTTCTAAAGGGACTTTTAAAGTCTCCATTTATCATTGTCATGAAGTTATGTGGCTTGAGGTATGCTTTCACACTGTATGTAAATAAGACCGTCTGGGCAGAATAACGACTAAATTAGCTCTTACTGGCAAACAAGAATTCCCACAGAGCCTTCAAGCTGGAGCCAAACAGGCCATGTCTGTTAGAATGTCTGTAGAAAGTGAGACATTGTGTTTTATTTAGGATTTTAAAATGTATATCGGGTGTCCTGAAAGCAAATAAATTGATTTTAATCTGACAACGCTCACTTAATGAGATTAAAAAATATCTACAAGTTTGAGGTAGAGTTGGGAAAAGTAACAACTGAAGCGGATGAAATGTCTAAGGCAATAATATTGACATACTAGATTGAGTTAAAGCGCTCGTTCTTAAAATCCCGTGTGTAGACAAATAAAATTTGTTGGACACTTTATGAAAGAAATAAATTGGAGAACTTAGTGACAACTGGCAAGATCGAGGGAAGAGAACAAGGGGAAGGCAGAGAAGTAAATACCTGTATGGATGATGGATGCAGATGCCCAGGTAACGAATCCATCTTTACACCGGGCAGTTGGACTAAAATGTTGACTTCTCGTCCTTGACATGGGGACGTAAATTACAAGTACATCAAAAGTTTGGGGTGGGCCCACACCAGATGGCGAGGGACACTAGTAATAGGGAAACTAATCGACGCGCAAAATCTTCAAACCGAGCGAACGAAAGAAATAAAAGGACATAATAATTAATTTAAGAGTTCGCAAGACCTATACACAACCAATCGGGATGTATGTTAGTGAACCATTTAATTAGTAGCTAGTGGGGTATTATATGGAAGACGCAGTTGTGGGGTTTTAAAAACAATCTTATTGCCTAACTGTTGTGTGTAACATAGTTCACATTGTGTTTACATTCGTTATATCGCTTGGAATATCTAGTTCAAGCAGAGAATGGGTTTCGAAAACGCCACTTGAATTACACAGTCTCCAATTTAATCTTATAATGGTGACGAGCTTTTTGAACACTCGGTAGTAGCGGAGATAAAGCAAATCAGTGTTGACACGATATCATTCACACATTCCAGCCTCGTGTATCCTGTGGTTGATTGTCGACAAGCTGTGACGTCAAGCCACAAGATGTTGACCGTACTTGGGAACACTCCAACGATAACTTGTCAGTAGCTTCCTGGTAACATCAAACATCACTTGTCACATCAACAACCGGCGTGTGCCCGGCCCAGGTACAGAGGATTTACGGTGTCAGTCTCTCTAGGGGCCGCCTGCTTCTGCCTACCTGGCAGAATATCCCACGAGGACATTCTTGTAATCCTAGATAGGCTGCCAATGCAGATTTACGAACATATTTTTGTATCCCAAGATTATGCCTCTTCGTTAAATGAATATTGAATGTATTGTTAGTTTTTCTGATCCCTGTGTCCGGATATAAAAAGCTACATTACCATCTTAGTTAGCTTTAATGCCTGTCATGGAATAAACCCGCACATGATTCATTATTGTCTTCTCTTTATCCCGGGATGTTGAGGTGCCCTTGGGGAGGGGGAGGGGAGTTGCTGTGTTGGTCTGATCTATCCTGCCATATCAAATACGTTAGGCTCAGTTTCGATGTTTGTCCCGTAACCTTTGGGAGGTGAGTAGGTTAGACTATTATTTAGTCATTCCACTTCATTTCTGAGATTATTTTCCTTGTTAGCCTAATTTCACTCACATCCAACACATGGAACGCAAAAACACACATACACAGTGTGTGTGTGTGTGGTGTGTGTGTGTGTGTGTGTGTGTGTGCGTATGACTCAGTCTCTTCGCGGCGCGTTAAGCGTCGCACACACCCCGAACTTCGTAGCTACAGCGAAGACTCTCAGGAGCCTCCGAAAAAAATGCACTCGTGAACCGAAGAATGCGGCCCGGAATCGAACCCCCAACCTTCTAAGCCCAAGTGAGACGGTAATATATATAATATATATATATAATAATATATATAAAATATAATAAATATATATATATATATATATATTATATATATATTTATATGCTACATAAAGCCATCAGATTAGCCCCATTGAACAAATCACCAGGACAAAATTTAAAAACCAAATGAACTAATTAAAGCAGCAAGAGAAGTAGGAACAGCATGGCTACATAGACTATTCAACCATGTTTTGGGGAGAACAACAGACACCACGAGACTGGCGAAATGCCATAATTGTTTTCCATTTGGAAAAAAAACAAAGGCAGCAAAAGAGACTGTAGACAATACGAGGCATTTCACTGTTGAGTCATACTGGGAAAATATTTTGCAAAATTTTTGAGAAAAGATTACGAACTATTATAGAACCCCAGCTAAGCGAAACACAACGAGATTTAGGTAATACAAAGAATGAAACAGATGCCATTTTTGCTCTTAGACAACTTATAGAAAAATAATCGAATTCAATGAAACACTCTACTTGCCTTTGTCGACAAAGAAAGGGATTTATAGGGTAGATAGAAAGAAGCGTGGGAAATCCTTAAAATATGGAGTGAGTACACATCTAACAAACCTATGTAGAACTTATACAACTACCAATGAATGCATAGTCAGAGCAACTGGAGGACACCAAGAACCCTTCACCCTAAAATCCGGAGAAAAGACAAAGTTGTGTCCTGTTCCCTCTCCCTTTTTTATAACAATATAGACACCATATGTAAAGGAACCAACCAAACAGAGACCGCAAGAACACGGGATGACGAGAACACAGAAGAAGAACCATCTGCAAATCTACCCATTAGAGAACTCCTGTTTGCGGACGACCAAAACACTAATAAACAAAATCAGAAGCTGAATAACAAGACCACATGAATAGTATAAACAAAATGTTTAGGGAACATAACATGGAAATTAGCACAAGCAAAACAGAGGTACTGACTATAACTAAAGAAGAAAAAGCAACATCCCTTGAAACAAGTAAAGATTTTCAAGTACATAGGTAGTATAATATCATCAATGGCAAATCAGAAGACGAGATCGAAAAAAGATGCAATAAGGCAAACCAACTCATTGAATAAATGGCACCAATACTAAAGAACAAACATGTATCAATAACTACTAAGAAAGTACTTTTTCAACACAATCTTCCTACCAACTCTATGTTACCAATGCCAAACCTGGGACAATGACAGAAAAAA
>JACEFZ010010313.1:440000-498939 GCA_014155875.1 Cepaea nemoralis | reverse complement strand
TATATATTTTATATGCCGTCTGTTTCTATCTGGTATTATCTATCTATCTATATATCTATCTATCTATCTATCTTTTATCATCTATCTATTCTCTATTATCATCTATCTATCTATCATCGATCATCAACTATTATCTAACTACCCACTATTATCTATGTACTATTCTCTACTATTTCAGTGGTCTGTTGTTTGTCGAGGTTTGTTCTCATCAATCTTTAAGTACATATATTTTGTGAATAAACATATTCTCACCTTTAGGTGTTTAATTATAAAAAAAAAACCATCCACATCGATCGCTGGGTCAAATAAATTATATAGAAAAAGCCATTCCAATCTATCCTTGTATGTACATGTGGACAAGTCGCCCTCATCAATTGTTAGGCACATAAATTTTTTTGAAAGCCTTTCACACAATTTTTGGTCATACACATCATGTAGACGAGCTTTACATCAATCCTTAGGTCTACAATTTTTTTAGGCTAGTATTCTATCAACCTTAGGTCATGCACATTATTTGGCTAGTCTTCTCACAATCCTTAGGTCATACACATTTGTAGGCTACCCGCCTTCGTAAATCGTTAAGTCAAAAAAAAAGTATACCCCTTTTATCAAGGAGGTATGCCTTTGCAGTGAAGTGTTAATTTTTCCCAAAATTTTTAAACCCAGACCATAAAAATGGAGGGGGGAATTTTTTCTTTTCGTCGTTTTTTATTTCCCCAGACAATTCGCAAAAAAAACTCTAAAAATTGTTGGTAATTTTTTTTATGAGTCTCGGTCGGCCGAAATGATGGGACAAAAGTCACCCGCTCTCTCCCGAGAAGGAACAGAAAGTTTAAAAAAGAATACAGAAAGCTGGAGGCTTTTTTAAACTTGGGGAAATATGTGGAAGTCAGAGAGAAATTATAGCACACAGCTTAGAACCCATATTTCCATCATGTCCCATGCCGATAAGCGAGAGCGGTCTAATTCCCAATTTTCATCGATCACCAGAGCGGGGATCAGCTCAGTGTTCTTGCCCGCCCAAACCCACGGGGTCAAGTCATCCAGGTTTTTATCCTGTCTTACCCTTGTTTCTTTCCCCTCGACAGCCATTCAATTCAAATGATAAACAGTATAAGTATAGATAAAAAACATGGAGAACACGGAAAACAATTACAAATAAACTACAAACACTCAAAATTGTACAAAATAAAGGGAATAAAATGGTATGAAAAAATCCCCAAGGGGCTCATGGCGAGAACTAGAAAAATCCCGTGAACCAAGGGGTAAGAAAAGACGTGCGGCTGGAAAACCCCATACATTTAGTTTACCCGAGAAGAGTATAACTAGAAAAGCCATAGTCGCAACCCGCGGGGCAAAAGAAATAGGGGAAGACGTAAACACCAGGGGGGAAGAAAAGGGGAAGAAAAGTAGGGGCAGAATTTAAAAATGTGAAAAGGCATGGACAGAGTGTATGGGATTCCTAAAAATAGAAGGGCATGGGGTGAATCGGTTTAGGACCCATGCCCCCAATGGGGGATAGGGGAGAAGAAGAAGTGAATACAATCCTCATGTCCTTCAGTTTAAACCTGATCTCTTGTATTTATGAAAACGCGGGGATTAATACCCCCTGGCATACAGAGAATATGATCATAGGTGTGTATTTTATATTCATCAAAATTTCTCGGCGAACGTATCGTGAGTATCATGCTAGCCGCTGGCCTCCCCGAAAAGATTATTCCCCGGTGACCCTTTAAACCCGAGAACCAAGGGGAAAGAATTTTAAAAGAACACACCCACACCCACAGCACACACACACAGTATGCGCACACACACACACACATATATATATATTATATATATATTATATTAATATATAGATAATTATATATAAGAAATGTATGGTGTATGTCTTTTTGCGTTCGCGAACGGTCCATCCGATTTAGATGAAATTTTTTTAATATGTTTCTCATTTCCCCTGCAGCCAATGATAGTTTTTAGTTTTCAAACAGTTGTTTACGTAAAAAATTTTATATTTTTAAACATTTAATTTAAAATAAGTAAGGGGGGTTAACTTTAAAAAAAGTTATGTCAAGGGAAAATTTTAGTAGCATTGCTATTTTGTAATTTTAAAAATTTTTGGGATTTTTTTTCAAAATTTTTTAAAAAGTTTTTAAGTTTTTTACAGGGATAGCGTTTTAATATAATGACAAAAAAATATAAGGATTTTCAAAGTTTTCATAAAAATAATGGATTTTTTTACGTGAAAATTTTTTGAACCCTTTTTTCCCCCAACGGGAACGGGGAAAGGGCCGACCATAGACAGACAGACAGACAGACAGGCAGGCAGGCTGATAGATGGACAGATGGACAGACAGACAGACAGACAGAAACAGACAGGGCAGAAGGAAAAATAGATAGATAGATAGATAGATAGATGATAGATAGATAGACAGATAGATAATAGATAGATAGATAGATAGATAGATAGATAGATAGATAGATAGATAGACCCCCCCAAGGGCTGGGCGAAGCCGGGCCGGGTCGGCTAATATATATATATATATATTAAAAGAGAGAGAGAGAGAGAGAGAGAGAGAGAGAGGGGAGAGAGAGGAGAGAGAGAGAGAGAGAGAGAGAGATTTAACTTTATTATAAAAGGTCACAAATCGGTCCCGTGTTACATTCGGCCCCTTTCCAAAACACTCATCTTTTGTTCATCAATAGTGCTATAATTCACATCATCATCAAGTGCCGTGCGAATTTGGGGTAGGCGTCATGACTGTCCACAGATCTCTTCCTTTGGGTTTTTTGGATCAAACTCTGTCGTTGATTTTCCTCAAGCCGCCGTCGCAATCTATCCAGCATCATTTCTCGTAGTCTGCCTCTGCCTCTCTTCCCCCCCGATCTTTCCAGTTTTCACAATGTTCTCCAGCGCCTCTTTCTCATCAGATGACCAAAAAAAACTGTTTTCTCTTTCTTTTTGTTGTATATAATGTTCTAGTTTCGCCAGCCTCTTTAAGGCATTCGTCGTTAGTTACTTTGGGAGTCCCAAGGGAAATTCGCAACATTCGTCAAAGGAACCACATCTCTGTTGCTTTCAATCTTTTCCTAATTTGTTCATTTATATTCAAAGATTCACAGCCATACAGTAAAACAGGTTCTATATAGCACCTCTTTCTTACATTCAATGATAGCGACTTATTGCATAGATATTCTTCTTTTTGAAATGCTGCCTTTGCTTGCCCTATTCAGCTCTTCATCTCTGTTGTGCATCTTCCATCTGATGTTATAAAATAACATTCACAGAACCTCAGCCACTCACACACCCTAACCCACACATCTCCCACCCACACACACATCTACCCACCCCCAGGCACATCCCCACCCACACACCCCACCACCCACACATTCTTCCCTCCAACCAACCCACACATCCCTACTCAACACACATATCCCCCATCCATACACACATGCCCCACACATCACGCACTATCCCGAGCCACACCCACACAATATCCTCATCCACCACCACCACAAACATACCCCCAACCGCACACACCACACACACACAGCCCCCATCCACAGACCACACACATATCCCAACCAACACACCACACACTTCTCCCCACTCAGCCTTACATCCCCAATCCACCCACACACATCTCCCACCCCACACCCAGCCACCCACATATACTTTCCCCAAGCATCCACACATCCCCACCAACCGACACATACCCCCACCCATACACAATCCCCCGCATCCATCCCCCCACACACACACACACATCCTCCACCCATACACACATCCCCACACCCATCCCCACACCCCCTACTTACACCCCCACACATCCACCCATACATCCCCCACCCACAAATACCCACACATTTCACTACCTATCAATACCGACACACCCCCACCCATCCAAATGCATACCCCTCCCACACACCCACTCATCCCCCACACACACATCCTACACACACACACACACACACACACACACACACTCACACATCCTCACATCTAGACACATACATAATTCCTCACGTGATAATTGAAACTAATATGACAAACTTCCACACTTTACTCACACACATACACTGACAATTGTCATGAGCAGTCTCACACAAATGTAAAAAAAAAATTGAGAAAAATGTTTACATATACAGTGTGTGACGTAAATAATAGTGATGCTCCCATATATACAGAGATACACACGGAGACAGCACACACACACACACACACACACACACACACACACACACACACACACACAACACACACATTCACTTTCACGCTCACTCACTCTGTCTTGCATTAACACTCACTGACTCTCTCACTCAATCTACAGTAGTGTACATAATATTATTCATGATAACATCAAGTGGTATCAACTGATAATATGACAGATGAGAATACACAAACATGTGGATTAGCGTGTTACATGACATGCGTGTTACATGGGCTCAACTCTCTCTCTCTCTCTCTCTCTCTCTCTCTCTCTCTCTCTCTCTCTCTCTCTCTCTTTTCTCTCTCTCTCTCTCTTCTCTCTATTCTTTCTACACACCACTTACACGCATGCACGCACACACACAAACAACACGAACACATCCACTCTCCACTGTCTCACTCTCTCTGGCTTTTCTCTCTCTCTCTCTCTCACTCACTTTTTCTCACATTCATTCAGTCTCTCCATCTACATTCACTCTATTTCTCACTCTCTTACTCGCTCTCTCTCTCTCTCTCTCTATCTCTCTCTCTCTCTCTCTCACTCTCACTCACACACAGACAGACACACACCCTCACGCTATCACTCAATGTTTCACTCACTTTCTCTTACCCTAGCGCACTCACTCACTCTCCTCTTTTACTCTCTCTCTCTCTCTCTCTCTCGCTCTCTCTCATCTCGCACATACACACAAACACACACTCTATAACATTCATTCACTCACTCATACACACTAACTCTCTCACTCATTCACTCCTCACTCATTCACTCATTCACTTACTACTCACTCTCTCCCACACAATCCTTCACACACAATTTCAATCTCTCATCACACTCTCTCACATATACACATACGCATGAACGCACGCACGCACACGACTCCCTCCTCATTCTTACACATTCACGTACGCAGGCATGCACTGACACATTCCCTCACCATTTCTCGCTCACTCACTCTCTCCCCACCACACGCATGCACGTCGCGCACACACACATTCCTCTCTCACTCTCTCTGACACAACTCTCTCTCTTTTCTCGTTTCTCTCTCTCTCTCTCTCTCTCTCACACACACACACACACACACACACACCACACACGCACACACACATATATAGTGAACAATTATAGTTAAACAATTATAATGAACAATTATACCAGCAGATGAATTATGCGTGGCATATAGTCGGTATGGATTAAGTATTAAAAGTGTTTTGGGTTAAATGTGTAGGTACTCATTGGAGTTTTCAGATCTGGAGGAAGATCATTCCATAAGTGAGCACCAGAATAGGCAAAACATTTTTTGTAAAGGTCCAATCTAGGCTTTGAGACTGTAACAAATGTAGGCGCTTGCTGTTCATTGCATTAGATTGAATCAATGGTAGAGGATACTCTGGGGTATTTTGAGATATAATTTTATTCACTAATTTGGATTTTGTTGAAAAGGAAGCATTTTCGAAGTGGTAGAAGTCTTAGATGACTGTATAAATTATTACTTTCAACGTGCTTTATGCCAGAACTACAGGGTGTTTGTAAAAGTCTCTCTACACTTTTTATATAGAACAAATTTGAAGCAAATCTTTTCTTCCGTTGATAACATCATTCTGTTTGGAATACAAAGAATTACTCCAGTAGACGACAGTCATTCGCTGCATAATGCTTCACAATGAACTGTGGTGGGACATTTGTTGATGACATCGTGTACTTCATTTTTAAATTGTCTTCTACATACAAAGTGTAGTGAGGGCTTTACAAACACCTGGTGTGTGTGTGTGGGTGTGTATGTGTGTGTATGTGTGTGTGTATAGTGTGTGTGTGTGTTGTATATATATATTATATATATATGTGTGTGTGTGTGTATATATATATATATATGTGTGTGTGTGTGTGTGTGAGTGTGTGTGTGAGTGTGTGTGAGTGCATGCGTGTAAGTGAGTGAGTGAGTGTGTGTATGTGTGTATGTGTGTGTGTGATGTGTGTGTGTTTTCTCACGCGAGAGTGTTGATTTCATTAAATGGTAAGCCGATTAAATGGTAAGCATCTCTCAAAGCACCAACCCAGTAGCTCCAGCAATGATCCCCCCCCCCCCCCCCCCCCCCCCGGGACATTGGGAAACATTGCACACCTGGTCTGAATGACGCAGCTTGAAAACGAGGCCACGATCTTCCCAGCGCGAGGCAAACACAGATCTAATCGGCTTTAAACGTATTACGTTTGAGCTATATCTGTACCGCTATCCGGGTAAAAGCCGAGATCAAAACTCGCTTGTTTTATAGAAACATGTAGTGATGTATATACTGTCCACAAAAGAACACCAGACACAAGAGTTAAATATGGCGTCGTCACCATGAACAAGGATATAATCAAGAAAGGAAAAGGTTACTTCTGCTATACTTATTTATTGAGGAATCTTGGTCACGCAGAGCAGAGCGTGTTACACGTTATGGAATCGAATGTAATAGCAAGATGATTTATCGTCCCTGGTGAAGTTACGGTGGGAGGTGAACTGAGGATAATTCAAGTTACTGAATGTGTTGTTTTTGGTTACTTTTTAGTTGTTCGCTGTGAATTTAGTTTCATTTATTTCTTAGCCTATCAAACACACTATATATATATATATATATATATATATATATATATATATATATATATATATATATATATATATATGTGTGTGTGTGTGTGTGTGTGTGTGTGTGTGTGTGTGTGTGTGTGTGTGTGTCACGAAAACCACTGAAGTTAACGATCAGATGATACAAATAACAGAGACAATCTGATTAACAGATGCAAGTTGTTTGTTACTGGCGGCGGTGAGATCAAACGGTACAGCCGTCCTTGAGAATTTCCCTGGGAGACGGAAAATATGACGAGGTTATTTTGCCGACTCGCAGGATAAAAGAGAGACGGGTGCTGTAGTTGAGATAAGGGAGACAATAATTCTTGTGATGTTAGGGAAATGGATAGTCTGCCCTTCAGACCATCTGGTGTTGACATCAAAGGACGTCACTAGAACAATCCAAGACTGTTTGAAAAACCTAACTTGTTGCAGCGATTATAAACAAGAGAGTTGGCCTAGACGGACGGTGTTTCGCTAGCTCTGTATGAATTTGGAAAACATCTACCGTGTTCGGGATTAATTAAATTTAATATACACGTGCCTGTCATGGCAAAATGTAGATGTGATTCGGGAGTAAAGCAGTGTTACATAAGGTACTCCATAGATTGTATTTAGGTATAATTAATGTAGGATAGACTGGTGATAGTTAGAGTTTAGGACTTCAACGTAGTTTGTTGCGTTGTGGTTAGGCAGTAAAAGAGTGTCGGCGACTGTATGCAGCTGCATTGTAAAAACTAGCTAGGGGGATGTGGTAATTGGCTCTGCTCGTTGAGAATAGGGTAGTGAGGTGATAATTAGCTCTGCTAGTGAGAATAGTGTAATGGGGTGATATTTGGAGAGTTGAGGATGGGTTGGGAGATAGGGGAAATGTCCAATGGTAGGATCTTCCAGTGGGGTGCCTACTTGGGTTCTGCACTCTGTCTATTGATTTCTCCTTCTTTATCCTAATTCGGACCAAGGTGATGAGCTCCTCTGCTCCATAACAAAGTTTAGTTCGCTGATAAATATCTGAGCGAGGCCGTAGGCCTACACTCAGTTGGTAAGGTCAGTGACTAGTGCTCTCACCAGGTGTGTTATTTCTCTAACAGGTTCCCCGCCAGTTACGAGGAAGCTCTACACTGGTGTTGATGAAGTTCTACTCCGGGTAAGAAGAACACAAGATGAACAGTCAATGTTTTAATAAGATGAATAACTTCAGAGAATAAAGTTTATACAATAGTGTTTATGCTGGGCCCATAATCAGGAGGGTCCACCAGAACTTGGCTCAGTTGAGCAAAACCATAGAAACGATTCCTGTGTGATCGGGTTCACCTAGTATGGGTGATGTTCTTTTTACACCACATATCAAATGAACACTATGGATTAAAAAGGAACACTAAACGTAGCATTCACATGGAGTTGTAGATTCCAGTGGAATATTACAAGGGACATTGTGTTTTGTGATAATCTAGACAATAGATAGAATCAAGTGGGTTACCAATAACAGTGATACCTATTTTCACAGTACAGGGATTGGTACATTTAAGAACTATAGGGACTTATAGTATGCAGTGTGTAACCGATCCATGATCAGTGTTAAACTATAGACTGTATCTATTTCGGATGATCATGTATATGGATTACCAAGTAGCTACCAGAGAAAGTCAGCGTCTGGCAGGAGAGACACATCGCTCGGTGAGGTCTTTATGTGCTGTGGTGTAACCTTGCTAGGATGATCTGACTTGGCTCCTAATCTGCTGGTCCGATTCTACACACATTATAGTATACGACACACATTCTTCGCATACACTTCTCACATACATTACACTTTTTCCTTTTAATAAATTAATTGTTATTAATTTTTAGAAGCTAGAGTTGTTGAGTATGTTGTGTTAGGGAAGAATGAGAGGGGGCATGATCCAGTGATGATAGAGAGAGAGAAAGAGGTGTCCATAAACTGAGGGAGTGTGGTGGACGGAATCTAGTGGATTCTCCAGGATAATGATAGGGGGTTAAAATATAATGTGGGTGTTGATTCCCCTCACTCCAGGGACGACACTAAAGGTAATCCACGACTATATATATATATATATATATATATATATATATATATATATATATATATATATATATATGTTTGTTTATTTGTGTATCTATTTAATTAGTAAATCGGTAGTTAATGTTGTTATATTATTTGCACTTAGCTTTCCTACGAGGGGCAATCATTAAGCAATAGGAATTTTAGAAATACTGTTTTTTTTTTACAACACTGCGAAACAGAAATGAATACGTTATTTCTTATCATAGTTTCCCTGCCTGTCAACACACTTGATCCACCTGTCCATTAGCTTGATGTCTTCTAGGAACAGTTTTAGACCAGTTTTGCACCTCCTCCAATACCTGATTGTTATCAGCAAATATATGTCCCCGTAAACGTTCCTTCAAGGGTCCAAACAAGTTCGATGACTTTCCCCGCAGATTCTTGCGTATTTTCTTAAATGCAGACAATGTGTGTTTCCAATGTGTGAAATATGTTTATCCATCCATACACTGTCCCCTGACTCACACAACTGTCTCCAAACTGAATCTTCATTGTTCTGCAGATTTCACGTTTCACGTCCTCAGACCACCAAAAACAAATAACGCCTCTTGTTCTTTGATGGTTTCAGTTCAGTTCAGTTCAGTCGCGGTTCTAACATCACAGCAACGTGCTGTCCCCATTATGCTCTGTTCCTGTGCCAGTGAATATCACATAAAATGTTCCTCACTGCCCCATGTGAAAGGTGGAAAAGACAGGAGTCTTGACAAACAACAGCCCGCCCAGGCTCACTGTGCATAATGCCGCCACTACAATGTCACCACGAAAGTTCTTTGATGTGCAATGGACGTTCTTTGACGGTGCAAGTAGATAACAAATCAGCCATTTTGAAATCGCGATTGTGCTTGCGCAAACTTATGACTCCTACGACCGCTAAATGGGGTTAGTTTGTGTCCTGAAATAGGATTTTCCGTTGTCCTACTTTTTCATACATTTTATAATAAATTCCCTGTTGCATAATGACTTTCCCTCGTGCTTTTTTTTTTCTATTTTCTTTAAAGGCAGAGCTGTAGTATGACACATGCTATCCTCAACGTTAAAATTGACGTGCAGAGAAGGAGTCCATATTTTTACTTACGTTGTAACAACATGCTTCTTAGCACGGTGGACTCCTGTGTGTCGTCGCTGGAGCTATGGAATTTGTGCTCTGTGCGCGCTTTCGACATAACGGTTTTAGCAAAAAGGCAGCGCCTTATGTGATAACAACCGGTGCAATTAAGTCGATCATCTCCTCTTTAAACCCCCTCTAAATCACTCAACTGCAAATTTCGCTGATGTACGTGGATAGACAATTTACGTTTGTAAGCATTCCAACATTCAACATAATACTTGTTAACGGACAACTATTATATACAGAGTGTGCCAGAAAAATGTATACGCAGTAATAGCCAACCAGTTTAAATGTAATCGCAGTTTCGATCTTTAAACAATTACCGTAGCAATATGTTGCATGATGTAACATGCTGTTTACGTCATCATTTCAAACATTTCATGCAACACATTGCTACCGTAATGCGTTCTACAAATGGTGTAATATGACAAGTTTTCACGACGTTATTAAAATAATATACTCAATTGAAATGCGATTACAAGTCCTACGAGAAGCAAATGAAAACCGTAAACTGGTTGGAGAAATTACACGCAGACAGTCACAATTTTTGTGGACACGTTATAAGAAGAAATAAGCTTGAGAACTTTTTGACAAATGGTAATTTTGAGAGGAAAAGAACAAGGGGTAGGCAGGGAAATAAATACCTGTATTAGCTTGACCACGTGGCATGGTCTAGACAACAACTCAGAGCTGATCCACGACTCTGGTGATTGTGTCAGATGGCGGAAGTACCCGCCCAAGCTTATCGGCATGGCTCATGATGATGATGAATAATAATGGCTACTAACTTTCTTAGCCGGTCTCCCTGGTCTAGACGTTACACGAATTTCTCCGTAATCCCGTATACTCTCGTAAGTAACGTAATGTGCGCGAGAAATGGTAGAGATTCTCTCCGCGTCGGTAACTTACGGGGTATGTGAGCCGGCCCCTCAGAAAGCAATGGCAAACTACTGAGCGTAATCTTGCCATGAAATCAACAATCAGCTCAAAGATGCTGATGTTGACAGCGATGTCCTGTAAAGGATATGCGGGGAAAAAAACTTTCTTAAACTATTTGTTTCATTTTACAATTGGGTATATTTGTTAATGTGTCCTTTATAAATTTACAATGCATCAATATGGGAGCCGCGGTGGCGCAGAGATGGCCCGTTGCTGGTCTGTTCGAATCCAGGCGGCCATTTTATTTTTTTTAATTTGACCTGGCTTCCCAGGTCGACCCGGTCTAAAATGGGTACAAGAGAATGTCCTGGAAAGAGACGGTCGCTCGGGTCTTACTGACCATATCACTTACTGAGTGAGCTGTGGTTTATACAAATATGGGTCTAGTAACATAAGCCAATGAGACTTAAAACATGTAGAATGGTCCTTTACTTCACGTTACAACCTTACAACAAAAGAGTGGCACAGAGTGTTGGAGATACATGACAATCAACCTTTACTGTTGAAATGGCACTTGATTTATTGATTGATCGGTGTTTTGATAGGCTATTTGATTGATTGATTAATTGATCGCTTCGTTGATTTATTTATTAATTTACGTATTTATTTATTTATTTATTGAACAGTTGATTGATTGATTGATTGATTGATTGATTGATTGATTGTAATTTTAATGTTGGCTGGCTCTCTTCCATGCTATAGTCACAACGAAATTGCCTTCCTCTCATGTTTCATGTCTAAATATTTCTCATATTTCATGTCTAAATATTTTAAAACGCTACGCGTAACTTAGTGAAATGCGGATTTGTGTCTGAAAGTATCAGTAATTGAAATTCTCTTTTGCATGAACTGTGACTGAGATAAGTGATGGGGTGAGTGAAGTGATGGGGTAAGTGAGGAGAATGGAGAACAGGGAGAGTTTGACGATTTATGACCCACGACGCAGAAAACAAAAGCTAATGTACCGGTGAAATGTAATTTAGAAGTTGGGTGTCAATAGGAAGTTTTATACTGAAGGGTCTTACATGGAAATACAATAAAGACACATGGCAGATATGGAATGCACGGATAAGAATAGTAATATGAAAGGTGACACGATAAGAATAGTAATATGAAAGGTAACAAGATAGGAATAGTAGTATAAAAGATGGCAAGATAAGAATGGTAATATACAAGGTGACAAGATAAGAATGGTAATATACAAGGTGACAAGATAAGAATAGTAATATGAAAGATGGTGAGATAGGACTAGTATAAACAGCGGTGGCGAAGCAAGGAAAGAAAAAAGAAACGTGACGAGATAACAATTGCAATAACAAAGGTAGCCAGTGGAGAAGAACATAATGAACGGTAATGAGACATGACAAGAAACAAGAAATGTAACAAGTTAACAATAGCAATAGGAAAGATGACGAGACAAGGGTAGTTAGTATAAAGAACGGTGACGAGGTAGGGACAGAAATTAGAAAGGGATCCTTCAGAATCTCCGCTATGGGTTCCCTCAGAAAATCATTAACTGACTAATGGCAATATTTAAAGACATTACATATATAGTTTTTCTCGGGGAAATAACTAATAGAAATATTTAAAGTATTTCAAGAGTGCCCTCGGGGTGCCTTTTTTACTTGTGCATTTGGTTTGGCGACGCAGACAGCAGAGCACATACTCCAAACTACAACATATCCAGGCGAACCTTCTGGCCTAGAGAGACAACAGTGGAAGACAAACTCTATGGACCGCTGAATGAACTAAAAAAGATCGTTAGATTCATACAAGAGACAACATTGCAGTTATAGACATATTTCAGGCGAACGAAAGAAGAAAGAAGAAGAAACTTGTGCATTTTTACATAACAAAAACAGTATATTTTGTTTCGCATATCCTTTACAGGACATCGCTGTCAACATCAGCATCTTTCAGCTGATTGTTGATTTCTTGGTAAAATTACGCTCAGTAGTTTGCCATTGCTTTCTGAGCGACCGGCTCACATACCCCGTAAGTTACCGACGCGGAGAGAACAGCTACCGATTCTCGCGCAACGTCACGTTACTTACGAAAGTATACGATATTACGGAGAAAGTCGTGTAAACCCTAGACCAGGGACCGGCGCAACAGTGTATAACAACAGGAAAAACACTAAGGTATGTGTAGTTTCTTCGAAAAAGTGAGATCTACTAAACACGGACACAACGTATATACCTTACAACGTTGAACAAAGTTGAACATAAATAATAGGGGGAACCGAACACCCCCCCCCCCCCCCCCCACCTCCACCCCCTTACTCCAAATGTAATACAATTTTTAAAACAATAAGTGTACTACGACACAACGAACAACGTTTCGATTATAATAATCTTCACTAGGAACGGAACAACACAAACAGATCTGTAGAAAATCACGAAAATAGAAAATGTTATCAAATTAAAACACAAATCTGTTATTGTTAGGAATTAGGCGCAAAAGTTCGTTTAAGTTCAGTTGTGAAGGGTGCAAACTAAGAAAATGTGGAGCCGAATGTGTGCAAACAGTTAGGTATGAATATATAGAGGGAAGTTGGCAGTTTACAGCGACATCTACAACAGTACTGATTCTCGCTGGATGGATGCATGCAGAAACAGAATTCAATAGACTTTGACAGGGCAGCTTGATGATCTGGGCTTCGCTGTCAAAAGTAGCCTCTTGTTTAACACAAGGAAGCAGATGCGAGATCAATTAAACACACTTGATGTGAGGTTACAACAATTATGTATACAATTATGCATAGCCTGAATACAAAGATAATGAAAAATAAATCAAGTTCATGAAACCCCGTTCTTCCTTGGGGAAACCCCATTTCAACAGGTGGAATCACACTCCTGTATGTTTAGCAATGTAGACGACGGTGGGGAAATAGACAGAGATATTAAACTAAGAACACAAAAGGCATGATAAACTTTCATAGAAAAAGAAACTTTGTAAAGGTATTGAATAAATATGACTTATATCAAACATTGAATATTTAACTCTAGAGTTCCATCAGCGATATAGTGTAGAAGAAACATAGAGAACGACTAAACAAATTATTAATTACAAACATTTATTAACTGCGGCTACTGAGAATGAAATGACTAAGTTCGTACTATAGAATCACTAATGCAGCGCTTAAGTTGTACTTGACACATTCCAGCGATACAAGAACTGAGGAAAACCCTGGCGCTGGACAGAAACTGAGAAAGTATAACAACTGTACAACTAGAAGATCTTTTTCTCCTAGAGCTCAAAGGGCAAAATAAATAGATGATGACCTAACAACACACGGAGAAGAGAATTAGAGACAAGAGATGAATAGTATGACGAGGACATTGCGGGAGAAGCAAGAAATAGCAAAAGATAGGGCAAAATAAATAGATGATGACCTAACAACACACGGAGAAGAGAATTAGAGACAAGAGATGAATAGTATGACGAGGACATTGCGGGAGATGCAAGAAATAGCAAAAGATAGGGCAAAATAAATAGATGATGACCTAACAACACACGGAGAAGAGAATTAGAGACAAGAGATGAATAGTATGACGAGGACATTGCGGGAGATGCAAGAAATAGCAAAAGATAGGACGTTTTGCGTGAAGTGGTTGAGGGCAAATTCTCCAATCTGATGTACAGACGTAGAAGAAACATTATTATAGAAATGAAAACTGCGTAGATAGGAATTAAAATAAGAAACAAAGTGCATTCTCATTGTCTTGTCTCCTTTTTCTACAAAAATTGGAACTTTGGTATCATTAAACGAGTTCTTATGACAAATAGCATTGTTTGGCTACATTTAACTGCGGGTTTCATGTTGACACTGCTCGTATAAGGAACATAACATGACAATTACCACAAGTAAAACAGAGGTAATGACTATAACCAAGGGAAAAAATACAACAACGATTCACCTAAAAGAACAACCCTTGAAACAAGTTCCTAGGAAGTATAATATTATTATTATTTCATCACATGGCAGATGAGAAGACGAGATCGAAAATAGATGCAAAAAGGCAAACCAACTCACTGGACAAATGGCATCAATACTAAAGAACAAACATGTATCAACAGATACTAAGAAAGTACTTTACAACATAATATTCCTACCAACTCTATGCGACCAATGCCAAACCTGGACAATGACAGAAAAAGAGAAAAGAAAAATCACAACAGAAATGAGATTCCTGAGAAGAATACTCAATGCATCAAGAAGAGATAAGATCAGAAATGAAGAAATCAGGACTAAAGTGGGGGTTATAGCAGCGCTAGATTTTATTAGAAGGGGGCAAGTCGAATAGTTTGACCGTGTAACTAGGTTACCAACTAACAGTATACCACAACAAGCAATGATGTACAGTCCAGATGGAAGCAGAGAAAGAGGCCGACCACGTAAACGATGGACAGAGAGAATAGAAGAGTCCATGGGAATATCGATACATGAAGCCCATAAACGGGCACTCTCACGATGTTTATACTTTACATTGAAACCTCAAGGTACTAGAGGAATAAGATGAGATGAGATGGGACTGCGAGCTTGTACGTCTTTCTTAGCTGGATATACAGAGATCAATCCCACAGTAATGCTGCAAAGATGTATTCGTGTACAACTTGAGTTGAGTTGAGTTGAGTTGAGTTAAGAACCGACATCACTGCACTCAGGGAATTCCCATACGTGCTCCGTCCCCTCGTTCAACAGCCAGCGAAGAGTCATACTACTAATCGTTCCCACCGCTATCTGATTAAAAGTTCTCCTGGTCTTCCCTTTCAGTTGAGATTCTTCCAGAACCCCTGCCGATCCCCCGCAATCTCATTCTTTCCACATATGGGTTCTCAATCTGTTCCTCCGCCTTCTCCACCTGGTCCCACAAGCGCACGACCACCTCCCCTTTGTCCATAGGCAAAATTCCACCAAGAGGTGCCCTCCCTGCTAGCCTATCAGCCTGTTCATTCCCCCGTACACCCGCATGGTCAGGGCAAAATATCCATACAATTCTTACAATCTGTGACCTCTGAAGCGACGAGAGCCATTCCACACGAAACATTCCTTACTCCACCTTGCTAAGCATACTCTTTGAATCTGTAATGAATACAACGTGTGTTGCAGTAGTCTCCTCTATCCACCGGAATGCCGCTGTTACTGCCTCCACCTCCATTCTCATGCTGGAGGTCGTAGTCTAATATGTCAGACTCTCCTTTTTCAAGACTCGCCCATTAGCCTTTGCAATAAAGCCCCAGCCACTACGTATTTCTCACCATTGACCCATCGGTGTAGATGACTATGTCACCTTGATGTGTGTTACAACTTTTTAAGCAACAGTTGATTACGTATATGTTCAGATCGTCACGTTTACGCATTTGCGTTTCACAAACATTTTGCCACAGAAGTTTTCATACATTAATATGTTGAGAGATATACTTGCATGCAAAACAATTCATACACACTGGCATAAACATTTTACACAAAAATTGTTGAGAGACAGTCGCAGAGTATTTTGTTCACACAATTTCATTGTACATATTTCTGCATACATTTTACACACAGACGATAGAACATTTTTGTTAAATCGTTCATTTCTCCTTCCCAAAAATAAAATATATAAGAGATATACAGTTAAACTACTATAGATTAAACGTTGGGTACATTTTCTGAAAGAAACATTATTCCCAACATTCAAACGAAGATTTTGTAGTTAACGTCTTGATAAGAGAAATTTCATGTCTTTAATTTAGGCGGCAGTTTTCATATGTTAGTGCATTTTCTTTCACAATCAAGTCGTTTTAAGAGATGCTAAGTCGCAAAGGCAACTTATCACAAACATCAGAAAGAGGTACTCGTCTTTTTTTTTTTTTTTTTTTTTTGGCAACGATATGAGAATAAATTTTACAACTAATGGAAACTAGAAGACACAACAAACTAATCCTGCCAAATATGAAGAATTTCACAGAAAAGGTAGAACATTGTGTAAGGAGATAAAAGAAGCATGGGTTGAGAAAAATTGCATAGAAATTGAAAAACAACACAACAGTAAAAATACCAAAGTACTGCACAAAAGAATTCAGGAGCATACTAATCAAACAACACGTACATCAAATGGCTGCCTGAAAACAAAAGATGGAAAAGTCATAATAGAAAAAGATCAGATTTTACATGCATGGTCAGATTATGTGAGAAACGTTTATGGTGATAACGAGAAGAACAATATGATATTCGACATAATAATGAAGGACCATCAAATCTGAAGATGAAGGTTCAGTATGTTCTTAACCATATGAAAACTGGCAAGACTCCCGGTTCAGACATCACAACAGACATGATTAATGCTTTATTAGAATATGGAATAGATCAAGTCACCAGACTGCTGAATACATTATATGATACTGGAGATATACCTAATGAATTATGCAATTCTGTATTTATTGCAATTCCAAAGAAATCAGGAACCTTGGAATGTGTTCAACATCGAACAATTAGCATAATGAATCACATCACGAAGATTTTGCTAAGAATTATCATGCAAAGAGTTTGGAAGAAAATACAACCTAAAATAGGAGAAGAACAATGTGTGTTTGTAGAAGGCAAGGGTACAGTAAATGCTGTGTCTATGCTGAAAACAGTAATTGAACAGTCTATAGAAGTAAACAAAGACCTACATCTTTGCTTTATTGACTACACAAAGGCTTTCGATAAAGTAAGATATCATATATATCAACATGATAAAGATACTTGAAGAGCTACACATTGATGGAAAAGACCTTAGAATTGTAAAAAACATATATTGGAAACAACAAGTTACCATCAGAATTATAATGAAGTAGGTCAATATCAGCCTGTTAAGAGAGGTTGAGACAGGGATGTGTAATGTCTTCAGATCTTTTTCCCTCTACAGGTGAAACTATTTTCAGAAATATAGAAGATATAAAAGGAATCATCATTCGGGGACGAAACATCACTAACATTAGATATGCAGCTGATACAGTATTGATTGCAGACAATGAGCAAGATCTTCAATATTTAGTAGATGCGGTGGCTACTCACAGTAAACAACTAGGGTTAGAATTGAATTGATTGATTGATTGATTGATCTAGGAACCGACATCACAGCATTCGGGACATTCCCATAAGCGCTCCGTCCCCATCCTCAGCAACCAGCGAAGAGTTCCAACACTAATAGTTCCAGTAGCAATCTGATTATATGATTATATACAATTTATATAATTGAATTGTAAGAAGACACAGATTATGGTCGTCACAAAGACGAAGGAAATACCGCAGTGTATTGTACAAGTAAATGGGAATATTCTTAAACAAGTGAATCAGTACAATTATCTCGGAACAGTCATAACATCTAATGGGAGATGCCTTGAAGAGATTATAACAAGAATTGCCATGGCGAAGGCAGCCTTTTGCAAGATGAAAAGCATACTGACCAATAAAAAGATGTAATTTGCAGAGAGAAAAAGAGTGTTGAGGTGCTACATAGAATCTGTGCTTTTGTATGGATGTGAGGCGTGGACAATGAGTAGACAAGCTGAAAATCATCTGATGGCTGTTGAAATGTGGTTTCTGAGGGAAATCCAAAGAATACATTGGAAGACAGAAAAACCAATGACCAAGTCCTAAAGAAACAAATGAAAATCGTAAACTGATGAGAAAAATTAGACTTAGACAGTCAAATTATTTTTTGGCATCTTATGAAATACATTGGAGAACTTGGTGACAACTGGCAAGATGTAGGGGAAGAGAACAAGGGAAAGACAGAGACGTAAACACCTGGATGGCTTGGCCACATGGCATGGTCGAGACTAGATCACTGAGCTGGTGATCGAGTGAAATGACGAATCATGACCGCCTACGCATATCGGCATGGCACATGATGAATGGACGAGAAGACAGAAACTGGAACATGTTGTGACAGCCTGAAAGATTTGCGGAAAGAGATATAGAGGAAGACAGCGTGAGACGATTCTTGACAGTCTTGTGTCATCTCACAGGAGTCAACACACGAATTGATCCATGACGTGGGAGATCATAATTTGTGGAGAGGCATGATAGCCCATGCCAGCCCGCAAGACACTGGATGCTGATTTTCCCTCTGATCAGCTACAATCATACCTACTACGACTTCTAGTGGGATTACATGAAACAATTGTTGATACGCTTCCACATTTAGCTGCATTACTTTACGCATGGGGAAATTTTGGAATGACTTTTTAAAATGTAATTTATAAAACATTTCGGTTAGCTCCTCTGTGACAATACTGCGCATTCTGAAAGAAGAAGGAATAAATATACAGCGTGCAGTTTGAAGCCCCATACTATAAAGAAAAACAGAAAACCAGCACAGATAAAGTAGTTTATAGAGTAACGGTAAATATGACACAAACATGCAGGGCCACCCACGGCGCCCTTAACCATCAGTGATGGCTCCCCAGACAGAGTGGCGCACACGTTTGAAACCCTTATCTTGTGCAACAGTCATCATCCCCTTTCCCAGCGCTACATAAACCTGCCGGTGGTTGCACTCAACACCTATGTGAAGCAAGAGAGCTCTGCAGATCACATACTTACTTGACTTTTTGCCTCCTTCGTCATCTTTACTTACTGTTGTTTCTCTCTCTTTCTCATTCTCTCCCTCTCTCTCTTTCTGTCTCTCTCGCTCTCTCTTTCACCATCTCTCTCTCTTTCTCTCTCTCGCTCTCTCTCTCTCTCTCTCTCTCTCTCTCTCTCTCTCTCTCTCTCTCTCTCGCTCTCTCGTCTTCTTTTCGCTATATGACTGATTTCTACCTCTCAGTTTCCATCTTTCAGTATATACCCTATCTACTTCACTAAACCTGTTCTTTCTCTTTCTTCTCCATCATAGCCTCTCTCTGATTTCTTCCATCACATAGTCTCTCTGCTTTCCTACATAACATTGTAGCTTCTCTTCGTCTCTGCTCATCATAATGTATCTTCTCTTTGTTATCCTCCAATACAGTTTGCCTTCTCTTCAGCCTCCTCTATAACAATTTCTTTCTTATTGTCTTCCTCCATGATATATTCCCCCTGACTTAACCCATCACAGTTTGTGTGTGTCTTCTCCATGAATTCTACCATAACAATTTATCTTCTCTCTGCCTTCCTCCATTACAATTTATCTTCTCTCTGCTTTCCTCAATCACAATCGATCTTCTCTCTCTCTCTCTCTCTCTCTCTCTCTCTCTCTCTCTCTCTCTCTCTCTCTCTCTCTCTCTCTCTCTCTCTCTCTCTCTCTCTCTCTCTCTCTTCACCACAGTTTATCTTCTCTTTGTATTCCTCCATTACAATGTATGGTTTCTTTGCATTCCTCCAGTATAGTTTTTCTTTTTGTATATGCCAATTATAAATTATGTTCTCTCTCTATTCCTCCATTACAGTTTATCTTCTCTCTATATATTCCTCAGTTACATTTTTATTTTATCTTACGTCTGTATTCATCCGGTACAGTTTATGTTCTCTCTGCCCTCTTCCACCACAGTTGATCGCCCACTCTCTTGTACTTTTCTAGTCTATTTTCTCGCCTTTTATCTTACATGGTTCCCTCTGTATCTCTATCTCTCATTCTTTGTCATCCCCTCGTTAACTCTCCGTTTCTAACATGCTGATTCTCTCAATCTAACTTTTCCGTCTCTCTCGCTCTCACTTCTCTAAATATGTTTCCCTCTTTCTCTTTATATCTTTCTCCCTCTGTATCTCTGTCCTTCTCTCTCTCTCTCTCTCTCTCTCTCTCTCTCTCTCTCTCTCTCTCTCTCTCTCTCTCTCTCTCTCTCTCTCTCTCTTTCACTATATATCTGTATATCATTTATTTTCTGTCTCTTTCTCTATGACTCTGTCTGCCTCGTGCAATCTGTATCTCAGACTTTTACTTTCCTTTCTGTCTCCTTTGCTATTATTATCCTCTCTATGTGCCCCTCTCTCTCAAAAAACCCTTTCTGTTATCCCGTGACCACCTCTCCCTCTTTATTTCCCTCTCTATCGACGTGCTCTTGCTTTAATATCCTCATTCAAATTCCATTCCTCTAGTTCTCTAGCTGTCATTATTTCTGCCTGTCAGTATTTTTTTTTCAAAGTCTGGCTCTACATCTACCTCCCTTCAACCTCCTGTCTCCTGTCCTTAGTACCTACCATTGTTTCTCTCACCCTCCCTGTGTGAATGGCTGCGTATGTTTGTGTATGCGTGTGTGTCCCTCACTCTCACTCTTTCCTGTCTCCTCCTCAGTCTATACCTCAGTCTGCCTCTCTCTCTCTATGTATCGATGTTAATCTCCCAGAATGAAACTCTAGATAGCAAACGCGTTGTGATATCCATATACCGGTAGTGCGAAACAATTCAGATGTTTTATGTACGCAACAAGAGACGGCGGAAACAAACCTAGAAGCAAATCCTTAGAAGATGGATTATCGGAGTAGCGGAAAACGGTGCTAGAACTAAATTACACTAGCCACCAATATGAATATTTCAAGTGTAATTCCACCGTTAAAGTTCATACCTTGATACGTTGGATCAAGTTAATTTATGTATTTCCAAGATTGCAGTCTTATTGTGTATGCTCTCTAGGGAAGTTCAACAATGGCAGAGACTCTGTTTCAACCTTTATAAGGCTTTCGACCGTGTTCAACTGTTCAACATCACTGTTGTTGAACATCTTGAGAGGCATGATGCTTCCGTCGCATTTGATACAGTTGCATGACACATTGTATTATAAACAACAAGCTGTTGTTAGAGTAGAGATTGAAATGTTAAATTGGTATGCGCTACAACTGAAAGTAAGAAAGGATTGCATTCTCTCCATATAGTTTTGGAATATTTTTTTTTTTTTTTTTAAAGACGGAATGAAAAAAACAACGTCGAAAAATGATTAAATCTCTGACAATTTTGATCTATGTATAATGTGTGGAAATCCGATTTCCGAGCACATTGTGTGTGTGTGTGTGTGTGTGTATTGTGGGGTGGTAAAGATAATAAATGAGAATAAGGACAAGTTCGCTAGGGGTATTACTTATGAATGGGATCTTAATCCCAAACACGCCCTCTATAGGAAATAATACACTGGCTCGAGAAACCCCCAAGCATTGAACAAGGCAGAAAAGGATGCAAGTTCAACACTAATAAAGAAGAAATGTTTCCCATAGAAGGCTGGGAGATCCGGGAAGTTCTACCACAGACACCCTAGTAACTAGTCACTCTACCCAGAAGGTGTGTCTATGTGTAAGTGCCCCGCCCCACATTTAATCACACACACACACACACACACATATATATATATATATATATATATATATATATATATATATATATATATATATATATAATATATATATATATATATATATATATATATATATAAAACAATGACAAGTATTCACTGTCATGCACATCCACAGTATTACATAACAGATGGGGAACAATCACAGTTGGACGCAACAACTGCATTACATAACAGAGGGAAACAACCACTGTTAGACAAAAACACCACAATGAATCACTGTATCACATAACAGTAACCATAACTGCGTTATAGACATCAACTTTGGAACAATATGTTTACAATGAATTAACTTCAAGGCTTGGTTAAACCAAAACAACAAACCACTGTATTGTGAAAACATTTGGGTCCTGGACAAACCCTGTTGGCTGAACCATGGTGACATATACATGAAAGAAATTATCATATTCAGGCAATGCACACAAGTTATACAACCAGAACAGACTTCCCCAAAAATCCCCAAAAAGGGTTCACATCAAATACATGTGTCACACACAAAACAAAGCAAATGAAAACCAATCAATACAATCTGTCTCTGGTTCTATCCTATGTGTCTGTTGATGACGCCTTCTCCTTCATTATCCATTAAAAACAAGTCTGGCCATAATCCCACTCGCTATAATCCAGGAAAACAGCTGCTTCATATATATATATATATATATATATATATATATATATATATATATATATATATATATATATATATATATATATCCACCTATTCAGAAAATTGGGGATTACACACACACACACACACACACACACACACACACAGAGAGAGAGAGAGAGAGAGAGAGAGAGGAGAGAGAGAGAGAGAGAGCTTCCACCTCCGGATCATATATCCAAAGCTTAAACATGAAGGGGTAATCCATATGAATTTTCCATGAATATACTGTAATCCACCAAGTCACAGCTGCTAAGTAACTGGGCTAGGGGCATTCCGGCGTGGTATATCAGACAGGTATAAGTCTGAAGCGTTCCGGCGTGGTGTAACCCACAGGTATAAGACTTCCACTGTCCGTGTGATTGATTCAAACAAGATCAGACACAGAAACTTTCAGCACATCTTTGGATGAGGAGGTACATCACATTACCCATAGTATTTCCTGACAGAGCTAACTTGAATTGGGCATAAATATTTCAGCCTTCTTCTGGGTTAAGTTGTAGGCTATGTCTTTCTTCAGCTAAATACACGACTTGATTGACCGGGACTTGGTATAGTGCTTGATTGTCCATGTCTGGGATATGATGGATGAGAAGATTCAAAGGAAGCAGGGAATGCACAAAAGCAGTTGGTAAATCTATACTGTTCAATTATGGTGAACCCTAGACTGTCCATAAGTCTCTGGTATATGACAGTTGAACGTGGAATCAGGCGGTGACTTTTAGAAGAGGGTATACGCTGGATTCATCTAGGCCAGGGATTCCTCATGCCTTTGCAGACATTGAAATGATGAACACCGTCTGTAAGTTCCCAGAGGTAGGGAATCCACTTCAGCATGGTCAAAGTCCATTAATTTTCCAGGCATTGACATACCGGTTCAGGGTGTGTGGCAGTAACCAGCACTTTTACTCTCGAATATTAGGGGTAGGCTGATAACCCAGTTTCCTGCCTCTAAATCCAAGTATGTTAACTATAAATCCAGTTCCAATACTCCACCCGCATCTCTCCAGCGCTATATAATGAAGAAAAAACAGGGTCGATATACATTAGTAATAACCCATACTTTGATAACAGTGTATCATAATAAAAATTAAAAAAAACAAACAGGAAGAAGAAAGAATGGTGTTTCTAGTTTCCTAGCACTCGTCGCCTGCTGTAGAGTTCTGCCTCACTCCCAAAAGCGAGTGAGGTATCTACTCAATAGGTACATATCTTCTGGACTGATACTGGAGCTTCCTGAGGGGTTATTCACCTCCTATCCGTCCAAAAGTCTTGATAGTACCGCTGTCACAACATGGACAAAATCCCTGAGACAATGGCCTCATGTAAACAATTCATCAATCTCCTTTCCATAGTTACAAACAGCATTAGGTAAGTACCACTGACAAATGGCAGAAAGCTAGCTACCAGATCAGTCAGATTAACTGCTAAGTGCATGATAAGTCAAGTGAGAATATCTCTCTCTATCTAACAGACTATTTATGTTGTACACAGATAGCAATATTTCTCCCTCATAAGAAAATATAACTATAATATGCACTCAGAAAGAAAACTTTATAACACAAAGACAAGTTGTGAAAGATAAGCATTTAGGAATAAAATAGCGTATCAGAAAGGTGACTCATAGCAAGATTACATTGTAAGCTTTAGGAAAGCCGACTGGGCAAAATGGCGATGGACAGACTGCGCAACTCAAACCAACTTTTTAATGAAAAGTGATTCTCATATATTTTTCACACACACAACTTCAATCATGATATTAGTTGGAAAAGCATTTATCCTAATACATAACATGATACATTTATGCTTACCCTAAGCGCAGGGAGGATAAAGGTGCGATTAAATTAAGCCCTACTGACCCAATGTGTGGCTACTATCTAGAACAAAACATGGCGAGTCCTAGCTTCGCCTTTGTCTTGTTAACGCGCCTTTGTTTCCGGGGACTCCGCCAATCAATTGGCCTTATTTGAAACTGACATATGCCTGGGTCATTGACATTGAGGTGAGTGACCTGTAGTGGAGCTATGAGAAAAACAACCAGCCATGAGAAATAATGGTGAGGGTAAGTGCAGACCCCCAGGGTGGATGGGGTGAGAGACAGTTTAGTATTTGTGTGAAGTCAGGAGACTTGAAGGGCAGTGAAAGCTGAGCCCGACTGAGGGTCGGATCTTTTTGGACAGTTGAGTGTCAGGACCAGAGAAGTGTTGGTCCGTGGTCTGTAAAGTGAATGACAGGCGAGCTATGATAGAACTCCGCCCTGTGGTTTTCAGTGATGGGAATTCTGAGACTAAGGATTAAAGACTGAGCTCGGTTATCAGCAGACATAGTGTATTGAAGCCGAGCCCTAGAGAGGGTCGGATAGTTAGCAGAGGCTTAGACCCAGTGTGTGGGTTGTATTGTGTGAGGTCCAGTCGTGGATAGTAGCTGGATAACTGTCTTATAAATTTGAAATGAAGAAGGCCTTGAGAAGGCAGTGATGTGTGCGTGTTGAGTTGTGAGGAGGATATATATATATATATATATATATATATATATATATATATATATATATATATATATATATATATATATATATATATATACTGTGGATTATATTGTTTATATTGTTTTCTGGAGGCCGGACAGAAGACGAATGTGAAACTACCTGTAAGCTGCAGCAAAGACCACGTAACTACAGTCAACTCAACTGAAGCTACCACGAGAAAGACCGAGATCAGCCCACCACAGACAAGAGCCAAGTCAGCCGAGAAGAAGAAGGAGAAAGACACCAGAGCCGGCAACACCGACTCCAAGACAGCCAAATGGGTGGTAAAACGTGTCCAAGTGGAGCTGTCAGACGACGAAATCATGAATCAGCTGCAGAAAGAGAACCTTCACATCAGAATCCTGAAGGCACAGCGGATCATGACCTACTCAGGGATCCCTACAACGCTGGCGGTGGTGACGTCTGAGGGTTGTGAGATCCCACAACAGGTGTCGATTAATCAAAGACTACAACAGCCCGAGGGATTTATACCCAAGATCACCCAATGCTCCAGATGCCAGAGGGCCCCACACAGCAGAGCACTATGCCGCAGCAAAACTGACATCTGCCGCTACTGCGCCGAGCATCACACTTTTAGTGAGTGTCCGTTAGCCAAGCTGGACGTGGACTTCAGGGCGCCTAACAGGAAACGTAAGTGCGCCAACTGCATGGGACATCATGGAGCACGATACCTGGGATGTCCGTACCTCCAAAGACACAGGGACGTGTTAAAAATCGCCACTGTCACCAAGACACCATTTAAAGACGCAATGCGGAGGTGCGAGACAGCCACGGGCATCTCGCAAACTGAAAGAGCACAGCTGCAGAGGGGGATCGACGAGCTGAAAAAACAAGTCAAGCTTCTGCAAAGACCGGCACCGGCCAGCGACATTCAAAAGATTCTGATCGAAATAAAAGAGACTCATAAAAGCATAAAACAAGAGGCGGAGTACATGGCGTTGACAATCAAGAAGAACGAGGAGTTACTACAAGCAATTCAAGACGAGAGAAAACTTCTAAAATCAGAGAGAGAGTCAACCCAAACCAAAACAACAGAAGATGCAGAAATGAACACAGAAGAACCATACGTAGAAGAACAAGAAAACATTGAAAAGCTGCTAAAGTCACTACATAGAAAAGAAAGCAAACAGACGCACGATGAAGCCAAGTCTCAGTCATATGTAAAACCTCAAGAAGACGCCAGCAACCCATTCACATTTACGAACAAATTCAAGGGAAAGCCAGTCTTCAATCGGAAACGTGACACAAGCCTAGTCAGCCTAGATGCGACGATCACTCCTGTCGAAGTTTGCAGATTACCGGACTAGACCGAAGAAGATACACAACATGCTGCCAAATCAACCAGGAGGGCTACTACAAGAAAGCACCATCAAATGAGCCAGAAGCCAATGCCACAAAGATACAATACAAATGGAAACTAATTAACCAGAACCAGACATCACTCGTAAGAGAGCAAAAGGAAAAACCAGGGTGAAAAGACCCACACAAACCCACGGATCGACTATCTAACCAACGCTGAAAGAAGCAGGTTGAGGGAGACCGAGTTTGCCATTTTTGTTTTTCATATCGGATCGGATCGGATGTTTTCTGGATATGGAAATGTGTTACGTGTGTCCGTGTTTCTTCTGAATAAAAAGATTATGTGCACCAACTCAATCTTGTTCACTGACTGGCGGATGTGTACTGTGGGGGTGAGTTATATTGTGAGACAGGTGGCTAGCTCAACTTACACTCCATAGTGACATACAAGTAGCATTTTAACCTAGACAACGACCATCTCACTCGATTATCATTAAGAACATCGTGAGAGAAACCAAAGTTAGTTTCGTTAATCTCCCGTCGTAACTTTTAATAGCCTCTCCTTTTTAAGGTAGCGCCTATAGCAACGTCTTCTTGGAAAGGACTGCGGGATGATACACATACGTTACATGTGTGTGTGTGTGTGTGTGTGGTGTGTGTGTGTGTGTGTGTGTGTGTGTGTGTGTGTGTGTGTGTGTGTGTGGTGTGTGTGTGGTGTGTGTGTGTGTGGTGTGTGTGTGGTGTGTGTGTGTGTGTGTGTGGTGTGTGTGTGTGTGTGTGTGTGTGTGTGTGTGTGTGTGTGTGTGTGTGTGTGTGTGTGTGTGTGTGTGTGTGTGTGTGTGTGTGTGTGTGTGTGTGTGTGTGTGTGGTGTGTGTGTGTGTGTGTGTGTGCGTGTGTGGTGTGTGTGTGTGGTGTGTGTGTGTGTGTGTGTGTGTGTGTGTGTGTGTGTGTGTGTGTGTGTGGTGTGTGTGTGTGTGTGTGTGTGTGTGTGTGTGTGTGTGTGTGTGTGTGTGTGTGTGTGTGTGTGTGTGTGTGTGTGTGTGTGTGTGTGTGTGTGTGTGTGTGTGTGTGTGTGTGTGTGTGTGTGTGTGTGTGTGTGTGTGTGTGTGTGTGTGTGTGTGTGTGTGTGTGTGTGTGTGTGTGTGTGTGTGTGTGGTGTGTGTGTGTGTGTGTGTGTGTGTGTGTGTGTGTGTGTGTGTGTGTGTGGTGTGTGTGTGTGTGTGTGTGTGTGTGTGTGTGTGTGTGTGTGTGTGTGTGTGTGTGTGTGTGTGTGTGGTGTGTGTGTGTGTGTGTGTGTGTGTGTGTGTGTGTGTGTGTGTGTGTGTGTGTGTGTGTGTGTGTGTGTGTTGTGTGTGTGTGTGTGTGTGTGTGTGTGTGTGTGTGTGTGTGTGTGGTGTGTGTGTGTGTGTGTGTGTGTGTGTGTGTGTGTGTGTGTGTGTGTGTGTGTGTGTGTGTGTGTGTGTGTGTGTGTGTGTGTGTGTGTGTGTGTGTGTGTGTGTGTGTGTGTGTGTGTGTGTGTGTGTGTGTGTGTGTGTGTGTGTGTGTGTGTGTGTGTGTCCAGACGATATGGCTTTATTCTCAAAAGGTGTTATGGTATTAGAATAGTTAACATACACAGTGAAGATGAATACATTTTACAGAATATAAAAAGCAAAGATTATGACCTCACGCAAAATGGCATGTCAACCAACAATTACAAACAGCAATGAAAACAATAACATTTTCACACACTGTGGATACCATGGCTACATAATTAAAAACAGTGGGCACTGGCTTAAGAAATACAAAAGTTAAACATCGTTAAGACCATGTGACAAAACATCAGCAATTGAAGTAAATATAAACATTATCAGAACAAGCATTATTTGTGTGACAACTTACCGATGCGAAAAATCGATAATTTCGCAATTAGTAATGAATAAAATTGAAGCTTTTCAACTTAAATTTTAAAACAATAAAATCATTAGATGATCACACATCAAGACATCAAGATAACAAATAAAAAGTATTGACACATCACAAGGTCTAAGCATCGAACAATACTGGCCCATACACAGCATCATATTTCAGAAGCTCAAATACTTTGACCTTTTTAAAACCCAAAAATGATTTAGAAAGAACAGTGTTGTAAATATCATAGCTGGAAGAAGAGGCTGTGGTCGACCAACACGAATGCGGACACAGGACAATAAGAACGCCCGGGGCATGAACATGTATTAGACAGGGGATTGGGTGAAAGATGGAGATTCTTTCCGGCGGTCGTCATGAGGGCAACGTTCTGCAGAGGATCTGCTACATCAGTCGTTCTCAACCTTTTTTGGTCCATGCCCCCTTTACTATATGTTCAGAACGTCATCCCCCACCCCCCCCCACCCCACTTTCGATTTTCCTCCCTATGAATCCCCCCCCCCCCCTACACAGTATACATAAAAATGGAAGCTAAATTTAGTAATTTAGTAATACGTATTAGAACAAGTCTAGACATCTACATAAAACGTGATTTGCGGGTCTACTTAAATTATAAAACGAATTTCATTAGGGCGAGAAGTACAGAACCGTAAAATTTAGAGGGAAAAACAATATCAAGTAACTGGTTCTTGTATTAATGTGATCTTGAAATAATCTTAATTCCCCCCCCCCTCCCATGGAAACCCTTAACCCCCCCCCCCCACCTCGAAAAGGGGGGGGGGGGAATTCCCCACCGGTTGAGAACCATTGATGTGTCAAACAATTCGCTCTTTTATTGATGAACTGTCAGGACGATACAGTTACAGATACTATAATGGAAGCCTCATGGAAGGTTCTTCAGTAGGGGTGTCAAATGTCAATCGTGCGCATATACTAGGTCGCTGTACAACGAGTTAAAGTTAGTTGCATGACTCTTACAGGACGCCGCAGTCAATTCCAGCATTTTCTGATGTTTTGTGACATACTAGACAATTTTACGTTTAGTAACTTGCCATTGCTTTCTGAACGACCTGAACTCATACCATTGAATGAAAACCAACGTAGACCAGTCTGTTGCCAAATCTCCCCCAGCTGTGTTTCGAACGCGGGTATGCGGTTACGAACTGCAACCATAAAATCTTCACCACGGAGCCGACCCTCATATTGGTATTAAACATTAACGCTAGGCGATCTGCTTCCAATTCTCCTGCAGCTGTTTTCGAACACGGTATGCGGGATTGTGAAACGCTTTTACTATCCATAGACTTAACCTTTTTTCGCATATTCCTTACAGGACATCGTTGTCAACATCAGCATCTTTCAGCTGATTGTTGATTTCATGGCAAGATTACGCTCAGTATTTTGCCATTGCTTTCTGAGCTACCTGCTCACATACCCCGTAAGTTACCGACGCGGAGAGAACCGCTACCGATTCTCGCGCAGCGTCACGTTACTTACGAGAGTATACGAGATTACGGAGGGTGACCAAATCCGTTCACGTCCGCCTGTCGTGATCAGACAACTTCTCCACATTTCTGAAAATGTCAGGTAGCCATGTGTTTGAGGCTGGAGAGATTTTACAGCCGAGGTCTGGTTTGAAATAGTTGGTCAAACAAAAGAAAGGAACTTAACAAAACACTTTAGATATCGCATGGGTGTTATTGCTGGTGCTGCCTGGAATGCTGTTTGAAGATGTGGGGGAAAAAAGCAACGTGCCCTAGATTAGTCATCTCACTGTATACAGAATGCTCTTTCCATGTCAACTCTGACAGACAAAATACCTTTGACATACCGGGTTCATCCCCTACACTGTTTTTTTTTCGCATATCCTTTACTGGACATCGCTGTCAACATCAGCATCTTTCAGATGATTGTTGATTTCTTGGTAAGATTATGCTCGGTAGTTTGCCATTGCTTTCTGAGCGGCCGGCTCACATATCCCGTAAGTCACCAACGATTTATAACGACTCAAAGAACCACTACCGATTCTCGCGCAAGTTACGTTCCTCACGTGGATATACGGGATTTCGGAGAAAGTCGCTAAACCCTAGGCCAGGGAGACCGGCCTACACCAGTTAGTTGGACTAAAATGTTGACTTCTGGTCCATGACTTGGGGACGTTAATTACAAGTACCTCAGAAGCTGTGGGTTCGTCTAATGGCGACGGACACTAGCAATAGACAAAACTGGCCCATGTGCAAAAATCAGTTCATCGTGAATTACTCTCGAGGCTTGACCAACAACAGCAACAAAATAAACTGGGGCTGCCGACGGAGATTACGTATCCGCCCCGCTGGGCCACCCGTTCCCGGAGGTGGAATTGTGTTAAAAAAGAAACTAACTAATGCTGGGCGGGCGCTTTAGTGAAATTGATAAGGTCATGAAAGCGGTGGGACGAGGTTCGACTCCTGGGTGTATAGTCTGGCTAAGATGGGGAAAGACAAGCCACCTATTCCACAGTGTATAAAACCTACCAAATGTGACGGTCCTAGCGCATGACAGACTCACAGCAGGTCCTGCTTCGGCACTTGTTTGTTTTTCTTTTCATAAAATGCTTGATGCGGTGTGCTGATGAAGACTGTTTTGCCAAACTACCTTGTTATCATCCATCATTGTTTTCTTGTGAGGCTGATCTTTATCGTGTTGCTTTCCCTGTATTAATTGCCTTACTTCTACTTAAACGTTGTTCCGTTTATCATAGCCAAAGCCCATCAAACTCCTATCACGTGACACGCCTAGTGCGTGTAAATTGATTGAAAACTCAGGAGATCGACCGCTGACTGGCGACTACTTTTTCGAAGTAGGCAAAACTAGTGGTAATCACATAACAAATACTGCCATTACAGTGTTAGACAATCACATACTCTAGGCCAAAAGATAGTGAAACAGGCTGTCCTGTTCTCTTCCTCGTCGCCTTTCCTAGCTACAGCCCCTCTATCTCCTATCACGTGACACATCGAGTACGTGTAAACCGATTGAGAATCAGAAGATCCGACCACTAACTGGCAAGTAGCTTTTCGGAGTTGAGTTAATAACATACTGTTAGACCTTCACGACATTTAAAAAAAATGGTTGGTCATTTTCCTCCCTCGTCGACTTCCCTTCCCTAACAATTCCCCCAAAATCCAGACCCCCGTGCTTTAACGCGTCTGTAGTGGAAGCAAGGACATCCTGCACTCACGGCAGCCAACTGGCGCAGAAAGACGGCTTGAAGCAACAAGTCGCCACCAAGCCGCTGGATTGTTATTATTCCCGGCAGAGGCGCAATTTGCGATTGCTTTATTCAATAACTCGCTAATCTGTTAGCTGGAATCAGTCTTGAATCTCCACTTCCCTGTTGTTTTTTCCCCCCACACACCGGGTATGATATCCTGAGACGAGACAGGGGCAATAACTGGGGAAACAAGTTCAGTATAGCTACAGGTGCTTCCGAGGAATTTGAACATCTCTAACACAACTGATAGCTGTCAGAAGTACTTCCAACACCCGCTAACAACACTAAGCCAAGTAAGTTATGATATATATGTACATCCATATAGTTAACTTTGTTTGCGTGCGTGTCCATGTACTTATTCTATGTCTGTACAGTTTAAATAACTATGTAGTTACTTAACATTTAACAATGTAATCACTCGTTACAATTTTGTTTTATGTTATTGTTTGTTAGTCGTGTTTTTGTTGTTTTTCACACAGCTTGTTTCTACTTAAATATCAAACACGTTTACTGTCATTTGGTGTATTTATGATTTTTTTTTTTTTTTTTGCCTTGGTCGTTATTAAATTCTTGTTATTTTTATGTGTGTGTTTTTTTTTTTTTAGTAACTGTCCCCATTCATGCTCAAGATAGTTGCACGTGCTGTACAGAATGTTATAATCAACCCCAGCATTTATTTGTGATTTAATAGGCAATTTTGCGTTCAGTAGTTTACTATTGTTTCTTAACAGCCGACGCCTCATACCACTGAAATCAACGCAAATATATATATATATGCTTTCAAATTGCCAGCGACTGATTTAGAATTCTCTACTTGATATTTCGAGCAATTGTGAAAGCCTATTCACTTAGCCACAAACGCCGGTTAGTCATTAAGTATGATATATGATCTACCAGGTATATGACAGTAGACTGTACTATCTGCTTTCTGTTAGCGCCGAATGTTGGGCTCACCAAACCCGATATACCACATTGTGCCAACGGCTTCGGGCGGGGGCGTGCAATTGGAAGGGTACAAGCCTTACCCTAGTGCGTGGAAATGCAACCTAAAGACTAAATCTCATGGCAGGGCATACCATGCCCTAAGCCTTGGTCGGTAACTGGTCTAGGATGGAAGCTCCGATAGGCAGTACGTTAGAGCTTTGCTTTTATAATCCGGCAGCTTCTGCAGCTTGTCTGTTCTAGATGTATTGGTGTTACCTGTCCGCTGGAGTAAACTAGACAGACCGAGAGAGGGATCATGCTGCATGGGCAACACATGGTCTCTAAACTGAGCCCAGGTTTTGTGTTATGGAGAGGGATAACTCTATTGTACAAACTATCGTCTGTCAATGCGATATGGTGTTAGTCAATCAGGCCTGTGATACCTGTACATCTGGTCTGGGGTACTTACATGTGTCTATCTTGCTATGTCCCCTCTGGATCGGAACACACCTTGTTATTTCTTGTTATATTGTGTCATATACTGCTGCCGGAGCTGCGGTGCAGGGGTTGCAAACACTATTCGCAATCTGTCATACCGCGTTCGAATCACTGCTACGGGCGATTTGGGAGCGTTGATTTTCTTACAGTATTATGAATGCCGGTCGTTCATTACAGAAATTACAGTCTATGAATGCTGGAGCTGACAGCGACGTCCTGTAAAGGATATGCAACTAACATGCTACGGCACTCAAAATTAGAATAATTTAAACTACTGCGTATATTATTTATTTTTATTTATTAGATGCTCCATTATTTAAACTATTCCATATATTCTTATAAATTTATTTATGTGATGCATAATTTACACTAGTTGCGTTTAATCAGATACTCCATTATTTAAATTACTCCATATAGCTTTATACATTTATTAATTTGATATATAATTTACATTAGTTCACGTGTCACTAAAGTTATCGAACACAATAAAACACAGCAAAACTGACAAAGAAGAATATGTTCAGATAAATATAAAACAAATTAAATATACATGCGTTAAGGCAAAATAAACTTGGCTAAACGAGCAGTGCTACACAATTGAATAATATTATATTAGAGATATAAAAAGTATTCACAAACAAATCAGTGATTTGACAGGCAGAATAATTAGATTTCACACAATGTTTGAAATCAAAAAACAGGAAAGTTATGAGTGGAAGAAGACGCAATAATAAACCGATGGAGTTACATATGACGGAGATAGAACAGAATTAACAGAAGAAAGCAACTTTGAAGGTCCAACTATGTTAAACAAAGAAAGTCACTGCTGTCCTCAAACACATGAAGAATGTTGGGGTGAGGGTGGGAGAGAGGGGGGGGGGGGGGGGCGACTTCACCAGACGATATCAAGGTAGATGAATGGGAAGAAATAGAGAATTTGGAATAGAAATACTAAATCAACTGTTGAATATTTGTAACAGTGAATATATATATATATATATATATATATATAATAGTATGCTGAAATAGATATTTATAGCTCTCCCTCAAAATAACAGGAGCAAATTAATAGGAATAATTTAATGCAATCAACTTCAAAAACCATGTCATCAAACTTATACTTACACTCAGAATTATAATAATTAGAGCTAGAAGTAAAATAAAGAAATTGGCGAAGAACACTACGAATTTGAACTAGGGAAATTTACAAATACTGAAACATAACAAGTTACGAAAACTGAGAGAGAGAGAGAGAGAGAGAGAGAGAGAGAGAGAGAGAGAGAGAGAGAGAGAGAGAGAGAGAGAGAGAGAGAGAGAGAGAGAGAGAGAGAGAGAGAGAGAGAGAGAGAACGAGAGACGCAACAGCACATCAACTTTTATTCTTTATAGATTATATCAAAGCATTTGGAAAGGTAAAACGTGATGAAGTGTTCGAAATGCGAATGCTATTAATATTTTTGATGGGAAAGATCTCTCAATAATAAATAAAATATTTACCGGGGGAAAGCACTATAAATCAAAACGGTACATAAAGTGGGAAATTATTAACAGATTGAACTGATAACCAATGAGTAAGACACACACACACACACACACACACACACACACACACCACACACACACACACACAGATATATATATATATATATATATATATATATATATATATATATATATATATATATATATATATATAGATAGAGAGAGAGAGAGAGAGAGAGAGATAGTGATAGATAGATAAGAGAGGAAGAAGAAGGCCAAAGAGAAGATGGGTGCAGGATGTGGCGGATGACCTCCAGATGGGTGTATCGGACTCGGGACATCTTGCTTATGATCGAGGTGTTTTCCGGAAGGTTGTTATGGGAGCGAGGTTCTGCAAAGGACATGCTACTGAATCTCTCCCCCCCCCCCCCCCCCCCCGCGCGTTTCCATCCTGTTTCAGGATATTGCGGTCAACACCAGCATCTTTCAGCAGTATGTTGATTCCTAGGCTAGATTACACTGTCTGTCTGTCTGTCTGTCTGTCTGTCTGTCTGTCTGTCTGTCTGTCTGTCTGTCTGTCTGTCTGTCAATCTATATCTGTCTATGTCTGTCTCTCTTTCCTCCTTACTAGCTCCCTGCTTGCCTGTCAGTTTATCCGTTTGTCTTTTCATCTGCCTGCCTCTGTGACTGTTTCTCTGTATGTCTGTGGGACCGTCTGTCTGTCTTTCTGTCTACTGTTCTTTCTGTCTATCCGTGTGCATATTTGTATGAATATTTGTTTGTCTGTCCGTTTGTCGATGGGTCTTCCATTGTTTTATGGCATTCTTGCTCCCACTCCCCACCCACTGTGCAGTTTTGTATTAACATGCGAGTACATTCTCAAAGCTGTTTCACCGGGGCAACCTTTCTTTTGTCCCAGCATCATTGCCTTGGCCTGGCGTATAAGTTGCCTTGTTAAAATTGTATTTCTAGAACATTATACTGGTTATAGTGTGAGTTCTTCTACAGTCCTCGACCAGGAGTGTATTTTAATACGAAAACAGGCATTGAGAGCTCTGATACATAAACCAGACTTGAGTTTGCAGCAAGCTCGTGAGTGATGTGTCTGAAATCTGGCCATGCTGATGTCGTTACATTCAACTGTATTATTAGATGGTTGGTAAAGGAAGGGAGAACATGAAATGGAGAAGGTTAGCTGTACAAAAACACAGTAACAAATAAACAAAAGCTAACGTTTCGGCAAAAAGTTTCATCAGCATTTTTTTAAAACAAGGTAAACATCACGCAAAAGACAAAACTAGCACATATATCTTGATGTCGTTTCACTCATTTGTGCTTGTGTTAGATGCAATGTATAAATAACATCAGAAGTCGAGAAAGTCAACTTTATAATACGAGAGGGAGTCATTGAGTAACAGGAATTTTACGAATAACTTTTTTACAATAGTGCGAACTAGATATTGTGCGTGCGTGCGTACGTGCGTACGTGCGTGCGTGTGTGTGTGTGTGTGTGTGTGTGTGTGTGTGTGTGTGTGTGTGTGTTATTTCTCAACAAGTATAAAGGGCGTTCATTTGAAATCCGTTCGTGTCGCACAGCGTGTAATTGCGTACGTTGAACACGATCATGTCATAGTCATATGATACGTACTGACCAATGAATAACACAGCACATGCTTATCGTCCCATGATGCATAGGTTATGTTTCTGACCGTTGAGAAAATGACCGGGTTGATCCGAAATCCATCCAAAGAAGCTCAAAGAGAGGTGATTCAGTTTCTATCATTTGAAGGATGTCGACCTGTGGACACTCATAGAAGAATGCAGGCAGCGTAGGGTGACAAATGTGTGTCGAAGACAACAGTGACAGAATGGGCACAAATGTTTTGGAAAGGACGTCAGTTTACGACAGATTTTCGACGGCCGGGTCAAGTGCACATTGTTGCAACAGAAAAAAACCATCGCCAACATTGATGCAGTAGTACAGATGAACGGTTGTCGAAGCATACGTTCGCTAGCGAAAGAATTTGATTTGTTAATTGGGACATTTCAAAAGGTCGTTCGTTAGAAACTGCAATATCGGAAGGTGTGTTCACAGTAGGTACCACGGATGTTGACCGACCACCAAAAAGAGGAACGCATGGAATGCTGTTTGAACCACTTGCTGCGTTACAGAGTGGAGAGGGATGCATTTCTCTTCCGCATAGTGGCAGGCGATGAATCATGGTGTCACCACTTTGAGCCGAGCAGCAATAGAGAGAGCATGCAATAGAAGCATGCTGGATCACCAAAAGCCAAAAAAATTCAAGTTACAGGTTTCCGCTGGTAAAGTTATGCTGAGCGCATTTTTTTTACCATGAAGGGCTATTGTTGGCCGACTTTAAAGAACCTGGTGTGGATATCAACAAGCTGCAAAAAGCCATAAAGAATAAACGGCCTGGCATGCTTTCATCGCGGTGTGATTTTGTTGCACGATAATACTCGTCCGCATGTCGCAAAGATTGTGCAGGAAGCATTAACAAGAAAGAAGTGGGAAATTCTGCAACATCCAGCCTATAGTCCTGATTTGTCACCAT
This sequence comes from Cepaea nemoralis, assembly GCA_014155875.1. Classification (NCBI taxonomy): domain Eukaryota; kingdom Metazoa; phylum Mollusca; class Gastropoda; order Stylommatophora; family Helicidae; genus Cepaea; species Cepaea nemoralis. The sequence goes on along the minus strand of JACEFZ010010313.1, from coordinate 461,551 downwards.
GTGATTTTCATTTGTTCAGACCTCTAAATAAAGCTCTCAAGGGACAACGATGTCACACAGATTCAGACGTAATGAACGAGGTAAACTCTTGGTTCAGTGAGCAACAACAATCCTTTTTTTTTTTTTTGCTGACGGCATTCGCCGTCTACCTAAGCAATGGGATGCTTGCCTGAATGCCTACGGCGACTTCTTCTGACCAATCCATGTTGCATAATTCATTCAAAAGTGAATGTTTTGTTTAATTCTACCACACCTGTTAATGTTTCTTTCATGCTTTTGTAATAAAGCCATTGGAACGGGTTTCAAATGAACGTCCCTAATATTTTATGTAACCGCAATGAATAATAAAAAAAAAGAACAAGAAGATAAGAGTGTTAGCTTTTTAAGAAAAGAACCATTTGACGCTGCGTTGACAAGCCTTCATTAGCAAGCAAAATAAAAATAGAGCAAGGTTATAAATCATACAAAATTAAATACACTGAGGCACACTACTACTATAAACAATGTGCAATAAGAATGATAACAAGGAAAGGTAGTGAACTCAAGATATTTAACTGAACTTCGGACTGATCCGGATAAAAGATAACCAATTATTGATATAGTATTTTGAAGCGTTGACGAGGTTAACCTCGCGTCATTATGTGGCTGCAGCATAACTCTGCCAGATACATTTGATTTTAAGAGGCGGGCGAAAGATAAGGATTATAGGATAAGGTACCTGCAGGCCCATGTTGGCCCAATCTAAAATAGGTGCCAGAAAATGTCCTGCCGGCGTGACACTGACCACATCACCCATAGAGTGACCATGGGATGTTAAAAATATTGTCTAGCACCACACGCCCAAGCTCCTTAAGGCATATGGGAGAGTCCAAACTGACTAACTGCCTATCAGATACTGTCGTAGCAAAGTCGCTGCCTGTCCTAAATACGGTCGTGACGATATGAGATGGAGCGACTGACTCCTTTCTTTGTAACATTTCCTTATCAGTAGTTCTGGCGTATCTTTTGTGCGAGGCTGTGTCGATAGGGGAGTTATTTTATTGAGAGAAAATGTAAAAGCTGGTGAAGTTTCTACGCGGATTTACTTCCTGATTTCTGGGTGGCCGAATGGATAAGAACTGATGAGCTGATGCCGAGGTGAGAGGTTCAACCCATACACCGGACAGTTGGTTTAAAGTGGTGACCTCTCATCCTTGACTTGGGGACGTAAATTACAAGTATCTGTGAAGTCGGAGTGGGTTCGCCTGATGGCGAGGGACACTGTTAATAAGGAAAGCTAATCCACACGCAAAATTTAGTCCAGCACCACTAGAAGTAGTGTGTGTGTGGACTACGCTTGAATTCAAAGCGAGCGCGAAAAAAACAATTCAAATTTTCATGTTCTTTTCATTGTTCACATATTTTCATATTTTCATTTTTATCATATCGTTCGTATGCCTTAATGGAGCTGGAAGGTCCTCTCCGTGATTATATGTTGTGTTTTGTATATGCATTTGTTTGCTGATGAAAGCTAGTGCCCGCAACGTCCTGTATTTTTCGTAAGTATGTTCTGTACAGCTGCATTATTTTGTGTTATGTTATATTGTTTAACTATACATCGGGAAGACCGGGTAGGATCCCCGGTCTGGATAGTATTGATGTTTACAAAATTATGACAAAGATGTGTTACTCAAGATCTTAAGTAGGGGGTCGTCACTGGAGCTACGGAGTTCGTGATCTGTGCAAAGCTTTCGGCATGCTGTTAGCACCTTTGCGAAGTGAGACCACGCAATATGGGACAACACCTGGTGCCAAGAAATAAATCTTCTTGCGTTGTTTACACACTTCTCTTGGGGTACCAGATCGGACGTCTTGACTTAACAATAATATAGCAAACACTGTGAGGTCCCGCGTGCAAGCTGCAAATGTTGAACATCCATCGGCAGATATAAATGGAGAAGAATACGCTGTAAGGGTCGCTGCCCGGATCGAATCTCAAATAAGAAAATCTACACACACTCTAAAGAATACTTACAGTGTGTATAAGGGCGTTTCAAATGAAAACCTTAAAATCGTGATATAAATTATAATGACCACGCCAGTGTCTTGTAACATGTCAATAATGTTGTTATGTATGTCAAGAGTGTTAGCATCTACAGGAATCTAAGCACTTTATCGGCGCTGGAGGAGTTGCACTTAACACAGCGGTGACTACAGAGACAAATAATAACACTTATTCTTCACTTTTTCAGAATATATTCACAACAACAAAATTTAAGGTTTTCATTTGAAGGCAACTAGTTTTATCCTGGTGTACGCACATTTAAATCATTGAAGCTGCTATGAAGTTGATCACTGGGTTGAGATTATCCTTGATGGATCTATGGGAGGGTACTGGGGTACTTATGGAGGTATACGTATGCAATTATGCTACTCCTTACGAACAAATAAACAAACAAACCGTGTGCACACTTTGTAAAACAAAACAAACACCTGAATCTTCAGTTGAATCAGTGTCTTCTTGAGATAGAACGGACATCGTCTTGCTAAGCCATTCCACCTCTGGCGTAGGGAGACAGTGTGTTTGTTTGTGGGAAGGAGGGGGGGGGGTGGTAGATTGAAAGAACTGATTTATCAGGCAACAGCACGTGCTTTCGTTTGAACTAATGAGCTTGATGAGACGCATCTCAACTATTGTTCCATAATTATTGACACGGTAAATAGAGGAAAACAGATTGTTTAAGCTTGTTATCCGTTGTCTGTTTGACTCACTTAAAACGTAAAGGATGTGCCGATTTGATCATGCTTTGTGTTGGATTTTCCACCGCCTTTCATATGTAATGTTGTTAAAATATATTATGATAAAACTTCGATTAACCGCCATCTGCTTGACACTGGGGCGAGGCCATAAGCGTTGATGAATAAATAGTAAGAGCAAGTACAACTCTCTTAAAGCTGCTAGCACATTTACCTTCTGCCTGATGGTCATGTATTCGAATCTCACTTGTAGCGGGAATTTTATTTTTCAAATTATCTCCGGCTCCCAACTCGATCCATCCTAAAATTAATGTCAAAATTTGAGTTAGGAAGTGAAATATTGAGCACATCACCCATCAAGAACCCATCGGTTTTGTAAAATATGAGGCAAGCAATATATTTGCAATACGACTTCGAGGCAGGGAAAATTGTCTTTTTTTATTTTTACACAACTGTCTTTATGTATATAAAGTCGTATTAGTTTCGTATACAACCGAAACATTGGACGATTTAATATATCTTTAGTGTGTAACATCCGGGGATCTAATTAAGTCGCTTAGAGAAACATGAATTATAGCTGCCGAGCTGTTACGCTGTAGTCCAAATAAAAACACAAAACATGACTAAGGAGCTTGACGCATGAAAGACACAAAACATGACTGAGCAGCTTCGCGCATGAAAAATACGCACAGATTCATACGTGCATTTCCACGGATCTCTTTGTCAACGGAACAAAATAAACGAAACAAACCAAAAATATTTAACAACAAACAACTCCTCCAGCGGACTCATACGAGAAAGGTATTTCTGTGTGTTGTCGGCACCATAAAATCCAATGCTCCTCGTGGTGTGAAAATGGATCCTTTGCTGTTTTTATTAGTGCTTAACATTAGTACCATGTGGTATTAGTCTGTTTGTGTATTTGTGTGTGTGTGTGTGTGTGTGTGCGTGCGCGCGTGTATGTGTATGTGTGTATGTGTGCGCGAGCGAGCAAGCTAAGGAGTGTTATAGTCGAACATTAATTAAGCTTATATCTGATGAAAAAGCTAACATCAATCTCAGCCTGTGAGGTGATGGAAGTATTCCCTATTATTGACAAAGTGTACACATGTATAAATGCTGCATCCCGTCCACTTGCTAATTGTGATTAGAACATAATATGCTCTGTCTTCTTCTTCTTCTTCTTCTTCTTCTTCTTCTTCTTCTTCTTCTTCTTCTTCTTCTTCTTCTTCTTCTTCTTTTTCTTCCACGTCTTCTTCTTCTTCTTCTTCTTCTTCTTCTTCTTCTTCTTCTTCTTCTTCTTCTTCTTCTTCTTCTTCTTCTTCTTCTTCTTCTTCTCCTCTTCTTCTCCTTCTCCTTCTCTTTCTCCTCCTCCTTCTCTTTCTCCTCCTCCTCCTTCTTCTTCTTCTTCTTCTTCTTCTTCTTCTTCTTCTTCTTCTTCTTCTTCTTCTTCTTCTTCTTCTTCTTCTTCTTCTTCTTCTTCTTCTTCTTCTTCAGCAAACAGCAAGCATATATATTTACGTTGCCTCTACCACAGACAAATATGTTGTCCTCTCCATCCCATGCCTTTGGAGACGCAGTAGCGTTGTGGCTGGTGTCACTTGTCGTCCCTGGGGGAAAGTGGAGTCAACAAGCACACCTTTAAAATCCTTCTTATACTTTGGAACTATTGTCAGACCTTTGTCTACACTCCCCCGTTATGCCTTCTAATCAATATCTCTCTCTATCTCCCTCTCTCTTTTATTCCTTCATAACATACCCCGACAACAGTTTCCTCAAACAATTAATAGAATATTTAATGCTGAAAACTATGTCAGGTGTAGGTATTGAATATGTATATGTAATTTGTGGTGTAGTCTATTGTGAATGCGAGATAGGACTCTGTATGTCTATGTTCTGCATCACATCTCTCATCCGTATACGGCCATCCGACAACACATCACACATATGTGGACAGCTCTCACCCGGTAATACTCCTCTCCGACTGAGTCTGGACGTATTCCAATATCTTGAAATTTTTTCACAGTCTGATCACCACGGAATAATGAGATTACAGTAAGTCCATGAATTCTACCGATTCCCAATTCAGGAAGTTAATAAAATCCCTTACTGAATGCACACCAAAACTGTCTACCACTGTATCTATATGTAATATATATATATATATATATATATATATATATATATATATATATATATATATATATATATATATGTGTGTGTGTGTGTGTGTGTGTGTGTGTGTGTGTGTGTGTGTGTGTGTGTGTGTGTGTGTGTGTGTGTGTGTGTGTGTGTGTGTGTGTGTGTGTGTGTGTGTGTGTGTGTGTCCGACACACTGTCTCCAGTTTGTTAATTAACAATTTTGTAGGCATGGAAACTGTTCGTGAATTATCCATTGTTTCTTTTATATTAGTACACAGTGCAAATATATGTAGTTTATGCCGCTCTGACTTCAGAGAATTAACGTCCTTTCCACTGCTTTCTTAACCTGGATATTATTTATTTTCAGAGTTCCTCTATTTGCGATTAGTTATCTCTGCCCACGAGTAGTAAATTTCTATAATCTTAGTTGTTATGGTGAGGTAATTTATCTCTGCACAAGTGAAGTGCCTTTTTTATCTTCTCTGGGTATGTCAGGAGACTTTTCGTAGAACCTGTGGGAAATAGATAACCAGGTGATATCAGCCTGCCTCAGACTAATTCTTATGTGAGAGTATGCCTCCGGCCGTACTCAGACGTTACCGAACGATACTCTGACATAAGACATATGAGTCCACTAAATTCTAGACGATTAGATAAAAGAAGGAAATGGTAACGGCAAAGCACAGACACCTAGTTCACTATGCTAGATTACTAAGCTACAGCTCGATTACCTTATATTATCTATGGTAGTCCATGAATTGAAATACAAAAGCACATCAGCACCACTGTTTCATCGCCTCTAAACAATTAGGGACATAGTATTTCTCTACGTATAAAGGACGCATAGAACAATTCTCCTTCTAGATGGAATAGTTGGTCTCACACTAAACAAAAAAAAACAAGTTCCCAACTATTTATACCTTGGTTCCAATTCTCCGTTCTTTTTGATGTTCATACATCAACAATCGAATTTGCCGTTACTTAACATCAAAGGTTTGTGAAACCGCTTATTCGCTCTTATCCGCTCATTCCCGTTTCCTCCGCTAATCCCCGTTTTCCCCACTCATCGTACATCAAACATTTCCAACTCTTTGATCAAGGACTTCGTGTTCTCCACAAACCTATCGTAGCAATCTCGCTCAACGTAGTTTGTCCGGTGAAATCTTCAGTCAATGACCCTTATAACAACTGTATCGGTCTTCTATACCATTCGGTCAATGACCGTCACTCTTTCCTCACTCAAGACTGAAGTGCTCGATTGTTTTTTCTGACTAAAGGTCAATAACTTCCCATCCTCGTACATTGCAAGTAATTGTTCTATTTTAATTTGTCGTGGAATCGCTAAACTCTCAGTATCCCGTGGCAGCTGGCACTCGCCTGCCGGGCCGGTGGTCTTGGGTTCAATCCGCATCGGTGACAATTTCTATTTTTTTAAAGGACCTGAGCTTCAATCTAATAAAACCAGCATAAAAATTGGTATCAGAAAATGTCTTTGGAAGTAAAGGCGACAGACGTGATACCGACCACATCACCGATTGGCCTATACAAATATGGGTCTAGCACCATAAGCCCAGTGCGCCTTAAAGCGTGCAAAGGGTCCTTTATTTACTGACTTATACCATATCATCTTTGATGTGACTGCTGATGTGACTGCTGATATGACTACTGATGTAACTGATTTGACTGATGTAACTGATGTGACTGCTGATGCGGCAGGTGTGACGTCTGAGACGAAGATTTCGAATACTCACGGTTTGGGATATTAGACGTAGAATAGTATACAGTGAGGAAGCTACTGGTAGGTCTAGGGAGGTTATGACGTAATGATCAGGCCGTAAACACAATATCGTGGCTCGCTCACACGGTAATCTGTCAGATACTGAGATTATTGCATTCAACAAAATTCTATGTGGCACCTGACATACAGTTTATTTCTGAGTATACACACCGACATAAACCTCCGCAGCGAGCTGAGTCGCTCACTCTTACTTATGTTCGTGGAGTTCTTATGGTGTTTGTCCAACAAGAATGATGATGACCATTCATTTCATCCAGTGGGTTGAAAGTTTGCAGCCGTAAGTTCAAAGATGGCTGGTAAGGTTTATCTCATCTCATCTATTCTCCTCATGTTCCTCTTGTACCTTGGGGTGTTGAGGTGAAGTACAAACGGCGGGAGCGTGCCCGCTTATGGGCCTCATGTATCGATATTCCCACGAACTCTGTTATTCCCTGCGTCCATCGTTTACGCGGTCGGCCTCTTCTTCTGCTTCCATATGGTCTGCACATAATTGCTTGTTGTGGTATACTGTTAGTTGGTAACCTCCTTGCCAAACCATTTGACTTGCTGCCTTTTAATAAAATCTAGTGCAGCTATAACCCCCACTTTAGTCCTGATTTCTTTATTTCTGATCTTATCTCTTCTTGATACATTGAGTATTCTTCTCAGGAATCTCATTTCTGTTGTTGTGATTGTTCTTCTCTCTTTTTCTGTCGTTGTCCAGGTTTGTCACTGATAACATAGAGTTGTTAGGAAGATTGTGTTGTAAAGTCCTTTCTTAGTAGTTATTGATACATGCTTGTGTTTTAGTATTGGTGCCATTTCCATTGGTGCCATTGGTAAGGATTATTTTGGCTCAAAATGTTCTGTAACAATGGGGGTAAAGAATGCTTGCGTTCCAGGAGGAGGAATTCCTGCAAGTGGTTGTTTTGTCCAGCCTTTTTTTCCACAGTTCATGCAGTCCTGTTTGCTTCACAAGTGACTGCACCCTTTCGTAATGATGTACGCCACTTATTTCGGTCTTTGGCAGCATGTCCCAAGTGCCGTGATGAATTCCAAAAGCTTTTAGTGAGATCTTCAGAGTGTCAAAGCGACGCCTCTGGCCACCTTGGCAGTGTTTACCACAGCGCAGCTCGCCGTAATATATTCGTTTAGTAAGCCTGTGATCTGGCATGCGAGTCAAGTGACCAACCCAGCGAATCTGATTCCAAGACTTCTCATACACTGTCCATACATTGTCTCATACACTGTCCATACATTGTCTCATACACTGTCCATACATTGTCTCATACACTGTCCATACATTGTCTCATACACTGTCCATACATTGTCTCATACTACTGTCCATACATTATCTCATACACTGTCCATACAACATGTACTGTCCAGCTCTGGTATGTTTATAATGAGAAGAGAGACGTTGGAAAACATCGCGACGACTGGAAAGATCGGCGGTAGAATAAGCAGGAGCAGACAATGAAAAATGAGCCTGCATTGTGTAAGACAGCAGCACCGAAAAACATCAATAGAACTGACGCAGAACACCAGAGACACAAGTCTGCATAATGACATAAACACTACGCCGTTTGACAAGGCATGTGATAGTGATGATGGCACCATATGTAGGGAATTTTCCTAAAGCATTTGCATTCAAATGTCTGGAATCTCCGTTCTGTGTTTACATTGAGAGTTCAGCTTTCACGCGCAAAGCAAATACTACAGGATACAAACGTGAAGAAACATAATTTTCAATTCATAATTTATCTCTGGTACTTTAAGTGAATCAAAGAGATGCAACAGTTGTTGTTGATCGATTTCTTCTTCAGCTGTCTTCATTTATTATGTCTACGACAGATCAATCACTTTCGTGCCACTGTCTGCTGTTCTGCATCACGTTGTATTCGTTTATTGGTTTGTTTTCAAACGCAAATCTTTACGTTATTTTCACGTAACGTTTGAAACATTATACTATTATTTTATTTTGTGCAACAAATATAATCACGAACTGGTGTTTAGTAATCAGAGAAAACCAGATCAAGATGTAATTGTATTATAGTACAAAACAGTTATCGAAATAAGGTGTTAGTCGAGGGGCTATCAAGGCTGTTAGTTAGTTAGTTAGTTAGTTAGTTAGTTAGTTAGTTAGTTAGTTAGTTAGTTAGTTAGTTAGTTAGTTAGTTAGTTAGTTAGTTAGTTAGTTAGTTAGTTGACAGATCGTCCTCATTGTACATCGAACCATTCAGTCCATAAGTGCTCGGATCCCCTCCACAGTAAATCCGACAGCGTATAGCGGCTAACGACACCAGTTCTGTTGGTTTATCAGTCTTCTTTGGCTTCCTGCGTAGTGTTCTTGTTTGGCCACACCTCTTTTAATTTGCTGTTCTCCTAGTCTGACCATGGTTGTAGATTCGCAGTCATCACTTAGTCCTTGCGAACGACTTACTTCTCATAGAGCATTCAGAATGTCAGCCTGGTTCACGGCGGTGTCCGCCTTCCACAGTAGCCTTACCTGCGAGCACTAAACTGTCTTAATGCACATATTTAATAATCATAGATTATGTACTTAATACACACACTTGACAGCAAAGATTATGTTCTTAATGCACACAATTACAACAATGATTATGTTCTTAATGCACACACTTGACAACAAAGATTATGTTCTTAATTCACACACCTGACAACCAAGATTATGTTTTCAATACACACACTTAACGATGAAAGAGTATGTTCTTATTGCGCGTTTGGCAATCAATGAATATGTTCTTTCAACATTATTATGTAAGAGTGTATTCATCAAAAGCAGATTGGTCTGTCTGAAGACTGGAGATAAAACATTCATCTGATCTTGTCACTTCATTGTCCCTTCTTTATGCCACTCCACTGTCTCCTGTTCGTGTCATTCCCTAGTATATCACTCTTTTGTCCCTTATACATATCACTCCACGGTCCCCTCTTTATGTCACTCTCTCGTCCTTTATACATATCACGCCACTGTCTCCTCTTTATATAACTGCCTTGTCCCTTATAATATCAGTCCCCTATCCCCTCTTTATATTACTCTATCGTCCCTTACACATATCACTACACTGTCCCCTCTTTATATCACTGTCTTGCCCCTTATACATATCACTCCATTGTCCCCTCTTTATATCACTGTCTTGTTCCTTATACATATCAGTCCCCTATCCCCTCTTTATATCACTGTCTTGTCCCTTATTCATATCACTCCACTGTCCCCTCATTATATCACTGTCTCGTTCCATATACATATCAGTCCCCTGTCCACTCTTTATATTACTCTATCGTCTCTTATACATATCACTACACTGTCCCCTCTTTATATCACTGTCTTGCCCCTTATACACATCACTCCACTCTCCCCTCTTTATATCACTGTCTTGTCCCGCATACATATCAGTCCCCTGTCCCCTCTTTATATCATTCTCTCGTCCCTTATTCATATCACTATACTGCCCTCTGTTCGTGTCACTCAGTTGTCCTTGTTTAAAATGACTCTTTCGTCCCTTATACATATCACGCCACTGTTCCCTGTTTATATCGCTCTATCGTCCCCTAAACATATCACTCCAGTGTCTCCTGTTTCTATCTCTATCTTCTCTTATACATATCACTCCACTGTTCCCTGTTTATATCACTCTATCGTCCCCTAAACATATCACTCCACTATCCCCTGTTTATATCACTCTATAGTCTCTTATACATACCACTCCACTGTCCCCTGTTTATATCACTCTATAGTCTCTTATACATACCACTCCACTGTCCCCTGTTTATATCACTCTATCGTCTCTTATACATATCACTCCACTGTCCCCTGTTTATATCACTCTCTCGTCTCTTATACATATCACTCCACTTTCCCCTGTTCATGTCACTCCATTGGTCCTTTGTTCGTGCCACTCTTATGCTACTGTCTTTTTATCTTCCAATTGAGCGTCGGCCTCAGTCAACTCAAGCCAAATTCCTTATTCTTAGCTATCTCCTTTATCTCCATCCAGGCTTCTCAATCCTATTCATCTCTGTCACTCATTCCATTATCTATGGGGTTTAGGTCTCACTCTATTTCTTTTGCCGGCTGAGTGCCAGAGAAAGAACTGTCTAATTATACTGTTGACAAGTGTTCTCAATGTTTGTTTCACCCAATTCCTCTTTCCCTGGCCTCTTGATTCGCTGGGATTTGTTTAGCTCGCTCCATGAGCTCTACACTGGTACTTGTGGCATCCCATTGTAATCCTGGTTGACGTGGCCGAAAAGATAACAGTACTTTAGCCTCTGTCTCTCTTCCCCTCGAATTTTCCAGTTGTCACGATGTTCTCCGATGCATCTCTTTCTTATTGTTGTATGTAATGTTCTAGTTTCATTAGCCTCTTTCGGGCAATTGTAGACACTAGAGTTAAATATTCAGTGTATGGTATAGATGTAATTTATTTGGACTCCAACAAACGCCCTAAGGCTGTGAATATCCTTCTTCATTTTTTGTATTCTTATTGTAACATCTCTGTTGGTGCGTGTTCTAACAACCACAACGCAACATCGCTTCCGGCAAAGACAACACATACCACTTGTAGAACTTCTGTCTCACAAAACACCTAAGAGAAGATAATCACACTAGTGCAGATTTCAAGAGGCCAGCCAATAATTCCCGCCCGACTCATAAATAATTACCTAGATAATGGGGTTATTTATTGTTCCAGCTCAAGATGAGGTTTTTGTGTTCTCATTGATACCTCTCTCTGAAATCCTCATTATTTTCATCGCTACATTTGTTTCGAATTCCATTTTATATTAATGCTGCTTTTTTAAGTGATATTCTCAGCTCTCACTTTGCCTTACCTCTCTCTCTCTCTCTCTCTCTCTCTCTCTCTCTCTCTCTCTCTCTCTCTCTCTCTCTCTCTCTCTCTCTCTCTCTCACACACACACACACACACACACACACACACACACACTGTCTGTCCTTGCCTCCCTCCTTCTTCTATCTCTCAATTTCCATCTTAAATTTATATCCATCTTGACATTATTTCCTTTTGATTGGAAGGTCATCACAAACTCTGAGACGAATCACTTTAAGGATGCTTTGGGCGGCTTCTGTTGACGATCCCACTTTGCCATTGATAGATTGCATGCACTGAGAGTTAGAAACAGCGACCAGTGGAGGAAAACTCAATGACTTGCCCCCAAGAGCCACGCCGCCTTTCCGCGTGTTTTTCTGTTGTGTCCATTAATGGATTAAATAAAGGAACAGTAAATATCCCGCATCGCACTAATCAAGCCAGACACTCAATAACAAATTGTTTCTTGTCAGACAGCTGGCTATCCTACTTTCAGAAGCGCCTGCCTTGTATTCACATACACAGACGATGTCGTAGTATGGTAGCTTGTACAGTCGCTTGCATGCCTGACCAGTAGTGCAAGGTCCACCATTATCAATCCAGGTGGGGATGAATTCCTGATAGCCTGCCCCGGGATCGATAACCCCGGTTTGGTTTCATGGTGGACAGAACGGTTTCTCAGAGGTATGCAGACGGCGTGATACTGAGAACCGTTCTGCTCGAAAATGTTGATCAGGCATCGTATTCCATCCATCCTTAGACATAACATGGAAATGCGTGCATTGAAATCCCCACACGTATGCATACAAACATACAGGTGTGTGTGTGTGTGTGTGTGTGTATAGTAGTAGTAGTAGTAGTAGTAGTAGTAGTAGTAGTAGTAGTAGTAGTAGTAGTAGTAGTAGTAGTAGTAGTAGTAGTAGTAGTAGTAGTAGTAGTAGTAGTAGTAGTAGTAGTAGTAGTAGTAGTAGTAGTAGTAGTAGTAGTAGTATAGTACCAAGCCCGACACCCCACATTGTGCCAACGGCTGCGGGAAGAGCGCAATTAGGAAGGTACAAGCCTTATCCTGGTGTGAGCAAATGCAACCTAAAGACTAAATGTCATGGCAGGGCAGACCAGGCCCTAAGCCTTGGTTGGTAACTGGTCTAGGATCGAAGCTCCGACAGGCGGACAGTTAGAGCATTGCTTTGCTGATCCGGCAGCTTCTGCGGCTTGTCTTGTTCCAAACGTATTGGTGTCACCTTTCCTCTGAAGTAAACTAGACAGGCCGAGAGAGGGATTATGCTGCATGGGCAAAACATGGTCACTAAATTCAACCCAGGCTTTGTGTTATGGAGAGATAACCTCATTTTACAAACTATCGATCTTCAAGACGGCAAGATGCCAGTCAGTCAGTCAGTCAGTCAGTCAGTCAGTAGTAGTAGTAGTAGTAGTAGTAGTAGTAGTAGTAGTAGTAGCAGCAGCAGCAGCAGCAGCAGCAGCAGCAGCAGCAGCAGCAGTAGTAGTAGTAGTAGTAGTAGTAGTAGTAGTAGTAGTAGTAGTAGTAGTAGTAGTAGTAGTAGTAGTAGTAGTAGTAGTAGTAGGCCTCTTTCAGTCCTGTAGAACTATATAGTTGTGCCGCTGGGGAGGCACCTGACAGCGCTGCTGGTGACTGTATAGTCCAATGCGAGAGTGACAATCTCTGTCACAGTTTCCGCATCTGTAAGACGAAGCTGGTCCCGCGGCAAGTGACTGCATTTTATGCTTGTACCTCCTATCCTCAGTTTGTTGGATCAGAGTGCGCTCAACAAGCACCAGTCCGTTTCGTACATCTCTTCTCCTGGAACATCTGTCTGTTGCAACTATCTCCCACGTATCTGGATCTATGCCGAGGGTTTTCATATCTTGTTTACACACATCCTTACTATCACATTAGGGGTCTTCCTGTTTGCCTCTTCTCTTTGGGTAGTTCTCCGTATAGGCGATCTTTGGGAATACGTTCATCTTTTATTCTAGATACGTGGCCCAGCCACCGGAGGCGTCTCTGCTTGAGGAGGGAGTGCACTGTGGTAATATCCGCTCTTCAAGCACGTGTTTGTTTGTTATATGGTCTTTCCATGATATACCAAGTATAGGTCTCAGACATCTCATGTGGACGGAGTTCACTTTCTTTCCTGTCGTGAGTACAAGGTCCAGGATTCAGACCCATAGAGTAGTGTGCTAGCAATACATGCTTTATATACTTGAACTTTTGTACACTATGTAAGTCTATTGTTCTCCCAAACTCTCTTAGTTAGCTTGGAAAGTGTTGTGGCTGTATTTTCTATGCGTCTGTCGATTTATGTCTCTAAGGAAGGAAGATTATCTGATATTATCGATCCCATATAAGCAAACTCATGGACAACCTTATTTTGGACTTTGCCTTGAGTCTTGTTTGGTATAAAAAGTTTGCCATCAGATCGTGTATGGGGGTTTATGCCTTAAGTGGCAGTCGCAAATGCCTGTCTTAAGAGAAGGGCGAAGAAGATACCAAAAAGGGTAGGAGCAAGCACGCCGCCCTGCTTTACTCCACTGCTGATGTTGAATGGCTGGGATGTTAAGCCATCAAATAAAATGGTCCCCTGCATGCTTTCATGAAATGATTTCCCGAGACTTAGCAGGGTGGATGGACATCTTCTCACGGATCTTAACAAGGCCGTCTCCGCTCACGAGGTCAAATGCCTTTGTGAGTCGATGAAAGCAATATATAATGGCTTCCTCTGTTCTCTGCACTTCTCTTGGAGCTGCCTGAGTGAGAAAATCGTATCGATGGTGAACCTGTTGTTTCTAAATCCTTACTAAGTTTCGGGGTAGATTCTTTCAGCAAGAATGTGTAATCTTTTTTAGGATTACTCGAGCAAAGATCTTGCCTGTAATGCTGAGGAGGGAAATCCCGAGATAGCTGTTGCAGTCGCTTCTGTCACCTCAATGTTTGCGTCCCTCATATCTTGTGGTACTGATTTTTCTTTCCAGCAGAGCTGAAGTATTGCATGCAGATCTGGGATGATTGTTTCTTTTCCACATTTTAAAATGTCAGGTGTAAAACTATCTTTTCCTGATGCCTTGCCAGATTTGAGAGTGTATAGTGCTTCGCTGATTTCTGTGAGGCACGGTTCGTTATCCAGGGCATGCATGGTGGGCTGTTGTTCAATGGTTTCCAGAGCTTCTTCCCAGACAGTGTTCTCCACTGAGTTTAGCTCTGAGTAGTGTCCTGCCGGTCTCTGTAGCCAAAGGCTACTGAACGCGGTTCGTGAGCCGCTTACCAGGCATTCGAAACGCAGCCGCGACCGATTTGTGCAGCAGACCGTGTCGCAACGTGTTGGTATGGGAGCCGGTCGTTCAGAAAGCAATGGCAAACTACTGAACGTAAAACTTGCGTAGTACATCAACAGCAGCTGAAAAATGCTGGTGTTGACTGCAACGTCCTGCAAGTGATATACAACATTTTTTTTTTAAAGTGTTCTACCCACCGATCCATTTGTTTCGCTCGAACTTTTATGATTACCCCTTCTGTTGATAGTAAAGAGGCCATCTTATGTTTTGATGGACCGACAGCTTGCTTGATGCCCTCGTACATTCCTTTTATATTTCCAGTGTCTGCACAAGTTTGAATTTGAGCAGAGAGCTGTAGCCAGTACCTGTTCGCACATTTTCTTGCGGTCTGTTGTACTCTATCTCTGGCCGTTCACAATGCCTGCAATGTTTTCTCTGACGGTGATGTTTTATACAATGAGAATGTATGTCTCTTTATCTCCAGGACTGGGAGCATCTCTTCAGAGTGTGCTTCAAACCAGTCGGCTGACTTTGTTTGCTTCTTGCCAAATGTTGATAGTGCTGTGTCATAGATATTGTCGTGCAAATGAATCAATCTCTCGGTGGCAGTTCCATTTGTGGGCCCAGGCGGAGCCTCCGCCACAGCCTGGATGAATTTATTGACCTTCTCTTTGTTTTGGGTGTCGCTGATATTGATGCGTGGTTTTCCTTCTTTTCTGTTTCTCTAAATTCTCTTAGGCTTTATCTTCACCTTCCTGGAAACGAGCGAATGATCGGTGTCGCAGTCAGCTCTATTACAGCTGCAATTTAGCCGTACATTGCGGAGATTGCTACATTTAGTGATCACCAGGTCGAGTGGGTGCCAGTTCTTTGATCTGGGTTACCTCCATGACACTTTGTGTTGTGGTTTTGTGTCGAGGAGTTATGGGAGACTTCAATGCAAGACTTTGGACACAACAGAGTAGGCATAGAAAAACATCTTGGAGCATTTGGAGACCAACATAATGAATGAAATGATAACGGGAAGTAGACTGATAGAGCTATGCAGCCAACACGACCTCAATATAACAAATACATTCTATAAACACAAAGACTCACAAATATACACTTGGTATAAATGGAACGATCTAAATACTAAAAGCGAAATTGATTTTATATTAACAAGAAATAACAGACAGAGAAATATATTAGATGCAAGGGCAGTGCCCAACTTAGGTATAAACACAGACCACAAAGCAGTCGTTGCCACAATAAGAACAAATCAGTAGAATGAAACAGAGACCAGGAAAATACGTGCCATGCGAATCAGTAAATTTAAAAAATCTCAAAGACGAGGCAATGACGGAGAATTATGAAAACGCGCTAACTGAAATCTTTGTAAAATCATTTTTCATTATAATTGTATATATTTCAGGGGACCTAACTCCGTAAAAGTTATTTCAAGGGGCATAACTTTTCTGTATAACTTATAGTCATATTGTGGCATCGTTTTCAAAGATTTATAAACTCTGTGTCCATAGTTATATACCGGCATATGAGTTATAATAAATAATGATACAAACTGTAAGGCATTTTTAAAGTTTTCATAAAAATAATGCACAATGCATAACATTGTAACTCATCTTTATTTGCTTAAGAAGTTACTGTAGTCATGCAGGTGATTAGCAAGCGTTTTCATTAAAAATAATGGATGGTGTCTGGAAGGACATTCTTTTAAGTTACTTTTTTTGTTGTATGAATTTAATGAGAACTTATATGACTACTTGTGTGAATTAAATGAGATGCTCCCCACCAGGGACTGGGCGAAGCCGGACAGGGTCAGGCAGACAGATAGACAGACAGACAGACAGACAGACAGACAGACAGACAGACAGACAGACAGATAGTCGGTAACGGGAACGGGAACTTATATGACTACTTATATGAATTAATGAGATGCTCCCCCCAGGAGCTGGGAAATGCCGGCCGGGTCAACAGACAGACAGACAGACAGACAGACAGACAGAAACAGACAGACAGACAGACAGACAGAACAGACAGTCGGTAACGGAACGAGAACTTATATGACTACTTATATGAATTAAATGAGATGCTCCCCACCAGTGACTGGGCGAAGCCGGGCAGGGTCAGCTAGTTACCTATAGAAAGAAAGACAGTGGAAAAAGAATGGGAGATGTTCAAATCAAGCATTTTAAATACTGCAAAGATAGCATGTGGAACCACGAAAAAACGCAAAACACAGATAAAGAAAATAACAAGTTGGTAGAACGCAGAAGTAAAGAAAGCTGTAAAAGACAAAAAGGAAAAATATAAAAGTGGTCGAAGAGTAAACAGGAATGCGATTACATAGAATATAGAATAGCGAGAAGACATTTGAATAGAATAATAAAGAGAGAAAAACAAAAAGACTGGGAAGAGTATGGAGAAACTCTAAATAAAAACTACAGGGAGGCAACTAACAACTTCTATAAAAGTGCAATGAGAACCAGAGGAGAACCCTTTGACCCAACTGAAAAAAAGTCCACTGAGAAAATTAACAGCGAATATGGAGAACCCATAAGTGAAGAAAACCATATCCTAATAAGATGGAAACAGTACTTCGAACAACTTTTCAACATCCCATCAGATGACACAGGAATTCAAAAAACCGAATTAGATGCCACCGAAGAACTAGAACCGGACATACTGAAAGAAGAAATTATAGAAGCCGTCAAAATAGCCCCATTGAACATATCACCAGAACAAGATGAAATACCAAACGAACTAATTAAAGCAGCAAAAGAAGTAGGAACAGAATGGCTACATAGATTATTCAACCATGTTTGGGTAGAACAACAGACACCACGAGACTGGGGAAACGCCATAATTATAAAAATTTGGAAGAAAAAAAAAAACAAAGGCAGCAAAAGAGACTGAACACAATACAGAGGCATTTCACTGTTGAGTCATACTGGGAAAATATTTTGCAAAATTCTTGAGAAAAGATTACAAACTAATATAGAACCCCAGCAAAGCGAAACACAACTTGGATTTAAGACAAACAAAGAATGCACAGATGCCATTTTTGCTCTTAGACAACTTATAGAAAAATTAATCGAATTCAATGAAACGCCCTACTTAGCCTTTGTCGACCAAGAAAAGGCATTTGATAGAGTAGATAGAAACAAGCTGTGGGAAATCCTTAAACAATATGGAGTGAGTACACATCTAACAAACCTATGTAGAAGCTTATACAATAACAAGTGAATGCATAGTGAGAGCAACTGGAGGACACTCAGAACCATTGACCATACGATCCGGAGTACGACAAGGTTGTGTCCTGTCCCCTCTCTTGTTTATAACATATATAGACAACATATGTAAAGAAACCAGCCAAACAGAGACTGTTAGAACACCGCATGAGGAAACACAGAAGAAGAACCATCTGCACATCTAACCATTAGAGAACTCCTGTTTGCGGACGACCAAGCACTAATAGCACAATCAGAAGCTGAATTACAAGACCACATGAATAGTCTAAACGAAATGTGTAAGGAACATAACATTGAAATTAGCACAAGTAAAACAGAGGTATTGACTATAACTAAAGAAGAAAAAGCAACAACGATTCACCTAAACGAACATCCCTTGAAACAAGTAAAGAGTTTCAAGTACCTAGGAAGTATAATATCATCAAATGGCAAATCAGAAGACGAGATCGAAAATAGATGCAATAAGGCAAACCAACTCATTGGACAAATGGCACCAATACTAAAGAACAAACATGTATCAATAACTACTAAGAAAGCACTTTACAACACAATCTTCCTACCAACTCTATGTTACCAATGCCAAACCTGGACAATGACAGAAAAAGAGAAAAGAAAAATCACAACAACAGAAATGAGATTCCTGAGAAGAATACTCAATGTATCAAGAAGAGATAAGATCAGAAATGAAGAAATCAGGACTAAAGTGGGGGTTATAGCTGCACTAGATTTTATTAGAAGGCAGCAAGTCAAATGGTTTGGCCATGCAAGTAGGTTACCAACTAATAGTATACCACAACAAGCAATGATGTACAGACCAGAGGGAAGCAGAGGAAGAGGCTGACCACGTAAACGATGGACGCAGGAAATAACAGAGTCCATGGGAATATCGATACATGAAGCCCATAAGCGGGCACTCTCCCGCTGTTTATACTTCACCTCGATACCGCAAGGTACAAGAGGAACATGATGAGCTGAGATGAGATGAGGCGTGGTTAGTATTGGGGCATAAACGCTTATAATACTAACTGGGCCTGTCTCTGTCTGGAGTTGGAGCTTCAGTATTCTTTTAGTGCCATCACTTAGTGGTATGATGAACTTTAGCAAATTGTTTCTGACAGCGAAGCCAACTCCATGCTCCCTGGTCTCTCCGAACGGCTTGCCATGCCAGTAGAAAGTGAAGTCCCTCTCCTTGATGTTTGCAGATTCTGAGAGACTGGTCTCTTGCAGGGCGGCAATGTCTAGCCCCAGTCTGAGTAGCTCGTTGTTTATCACTGCTGTTTTGCGTACATCGACAATCTCGTTTAGATTGTCTGAGATGCCAGGGGTCATGGTTCTTACGTTCCATGTTCCCAGCCTTAGGGCCGGTTGTTTTGTCATTTTTTCTTGTTGCTAGGTTATAGATTGCGATCCATGCATCAGTATTTTGTCTCTAGGCTCTACACGCCCTCAAGGGCAGATGAACCGTGGCGAGACAACACCTTATTGACTGGGTGATGCCAAGCTTAGGCGGGCGGTAGCTGTCTAGTGAGATGCAATGATCTCTCCTACCGTCGGAATCAGCCCCTGGCGCCTTACTCTACGCCAATCGAGCATTAAGACTCATAACCAGTAATTGCTGCTTCCCGTGTTGTGGCATCGCTGTTACGAGGTGCTGAAGTGACCTCTCCAGGCACAGTCCTGGTCAATGGAATGTGGAGTACCAGCTGTGACATCTATATCTATAAAAGAGACTTATGTGGCTGGCTATGTATTGGATGGGTTCGATAACGGTACATCCGATTGAGATGAAATTTTCTACACGTCTTCCTTTCATTCCTGTGCAACCGACTGTAATAGTTTCTTAGTGTAAAATCGGCTACTTACTTAATGACATTTAATATTTCATTTTTCATTATATAATTTCTATATAGCAGGGGGACTTCACTCTAGAAAAATTATTTCAAGGGGCATAACTTTTAACAAAATTTTTATATACTTTATAGTCATATTGTTGGACTTACTTGCACTATTGTTAAACTCTTTCTCTATAGTTATTTGGTGCCATTTGTCCAATGAGTTATAATATGATATAATCTTTAAGGCATTTTCAAAGTTTTCATAAAAATAATGCATAATGCATAACATTGTAACCCATCTTTTTCTGCTTAAGGAAGTTATCTACGGTCATGTAGGTGATTTAAAAACAGTTTTCATTAAAAATAATAGATGGTGTGTGGAAGGACATTCTTTTAAGTTACTGTGCGCCAGGAGCTGGGCGAAACCACGCCGGGTCAGATAGATAGACAGACAGACAGATAGCCGGGAACGGGAGCTTATTTGACTACTTATATGAATTAAATGAGATGCTCCCCACCAGGGACTGGGTGAAGCCGGGCCGGCTCAGACAGACAGACAGACAGATAGACAGACAGACAGATAGTCGGGAACGGGAGCTTATATGACTACTTATATGAATTAAATTAGATGCTCCCCACCAGGGACTGGGTGAAGCCGGGCCGGGTCAGACAGACAGACAGATAGACAGACAGACAGACAGATAGTCGGGAACAGGAGCTTATATGACTACTTATATGAATTAAATGAGATGTTCCCCACCAGGGACTGGGTGAAGCCGGGCCGGGTCAGCCAGACAGACAGACAGACAAACAAGCAGACAGACAGACTGATAGATAGATAGATCCCCTCCAGGGCCTTGGCGAAGCCGGGCCGGGTCAGCTAATATATATATATATATATATATATATATATATATATATATATATATATATATATATATATATATATATATATATGCGTGTGAGTCTTTATGTGTGTGCACACACACATACGTACACACACATACGTACACACACGCGCGCGGGGGAGAGAGGGGGGAGGGCTATTCCAACATCAGCCGCCAACTGGCTGGTAAGAATGTAAACAAAATGACAATAACATCTGATTACATACAAAAGTTACATACCTCAACACCTTAGTTTTCCACATAGTCACCACCTAAATTCAGGCACTTATCGTACCGTGGCTGGATTCCTGGCCTAGAGGTTAGCGACTTTTCTCCGTAGTCTCGTATACTCTCGTAAGTATCGTGACGACGGTGAGAATCAGCAGTGGTTCGAATCGCGTCGGTAACTTACGGGGTATGTGAGCCGGCCGCTCAGAAAGCAATGGCAAACTACTAAGCGTAATCTTGCCAAGAAATCAACAATCAGCTGAAAGATGCTGATGTTGACAGCGATGTCCTGTAAAGGATACGCAAACATTTTTTTTTAATCGTACCGTGGCACGAGATTATGTAACCCCTCGACAAGGAATGGCGCTGGCAGGGTACTTAGCCACTTGTTGATTTAATCTACGAGCTCCACGATGGTGTCGAAGCGATGGGTAGCCAGCCATACCTTGATCTTGTCGATGAGATGATAATCGCTTGTTGCAAAGTCCGGGCTGTAAAGGGTTGGGGGGGGGGGGGTAAATTGCCCCAGTTAAACTGCTCATGTAAAGCCT